>VSMD01010181.1:0-53188 GCA_008750895.1 Mirza zaza
CTCAGGAGTTCGAGACCAGCCTGAGCAAGAGCGAGACCCCATCTCTACTATAAACAGAAAGAAATTAATTGGCCAACTAATATATATAGAAAAAAAAAAATTAGCCGGGCATGGTGGCACATGCCTGTAGTCCCAGCTACTTGGGAGGCTGAGGCAGCAGGATTGCTTGAGCCCAGGAGTTTGAGGTTGCTGTGAGCTAGGCTGACGCCACGGCACTCACTCTAGCCTGGGCAATAAAGTGAGACTCTGTCTCAAAAAAAAAAAAAAAAAAAAATGGCTATCCTGTAATGATGCATATGGAGTGTATATGCTCAGGCCATTGTTTTGCTAAGAATGTGAATTCAAGTGCAGCTCAATATTAGCTCGGTATAAAACCTGTACAGATTTTTTTGTATAGCTGATAAGATTCTTTGTGGAGAAAATATTTTTTTAAAAATGCAAGTCGTAGCTTTTTGAGGGGCTACTATTAATATTAATACATACGGTTAGATTTTAAGCTCTGATGTTGAATGTCTCTCTGTTTTTCAGGGCTCATGTGATGATATTAGACCCAGCTAGACAGTCTCTGTATTTTAATATCAACTCTACCATGCAGTCCAACCCAATCACAGGAGCGATCATCCCTCATACTCACAGATTCTGGACATTGGGAGGAGACATCTTTGGAGGGCCATTCTGCTTGATACACACAGATGTCCACATATGTAACATACATGATGAAATATGCACAGGAAAAAGGCTGGGAGAGAACACAGCAAAAAGTTACCTGAGGCTCTCCTTCCAGTTGGGATTACGGGAGACTTTTCTCAACTTCCCACTTTTGTATGTGGATTTCTCATGAGGACTACAGTAGAAGGTTGTCAGTCTTCTGCTGAGTATTCACTCCCTTCCTTGCATGTCAGCGTCAAGACTTTGCTTTGAGGGCACTGTCCCTTCCTTCAGCCATTTACAGGGATGAACCCTGTCTGGTGTCAGCCAATCAGCGCGTCCCATTGCATTGGCACAGTGATTGGTTCAGGGATGGTTACATTACCCAGTGTGAGTGTGTGGACCCAGGAGGTGGACATGGCTGAGGCCTCCAAGCCAAATGGACATACAAGCCTGGCAGTGCTGAGAGCTGTCACAAAGGACAGATGATGCAATTGGGGCAAGAGGAGGGGAAGATAGTGGTCAGAAACTGGGAGGGCTCCTTGGAGGATGTGGAATTTAATCAGCATAGAAGGGATGGAAAGGACAAATTTCCTTCCTTCCTTCCTTCCTTCCTTCCTTCCTTCCTTCCTTCCTTCCTTCCTTCCTTCCTTCCTTTTTTTATTTCCTTTTTTCCTTCCTTCCTTCCTTCCTTCTTTCTTTCCTTCCTTTTGCTTTTGGTTAAGATGGCTTGGGCTGCACATAATGGATTATCTGACCATTATATCAACAGAACAAGAAGAGCTTGGGATTGGTTAAATCAGCATCCTCAGCCCCATCAGGGCTCTTAGCTGCTTCTCTTGTCTCTCCTTCTTGGGGCAGGATGGCTCCTATCACTCCAACACCACAGCTTTGCCTGGGAATGTCCAAAAGGAAAAAGAGCTCCCCATGTGTCCCTTCTAACCAGGACGGAAACATTCCCCAGGGTGTTCTCTCCATGCTGCCCCAGCAGACTTCTGTCTGGTCTGGTTGACCAGAACATGAACACGGGCCCACCCAACATCATTACTGGCAAAGTTGTGAGTCCTCAGGGCTGGGGCACAGAATCAGCCCTCTAAACACCTGGAACCTGGACAAAATCTGGGTTCCATTAGCAAGGAAGAAAGAGGGAATGGCAGTTGGTTGGTTAGGCAGCTGCTGTGTTCCCAGCACTGAACAAGACAGGCACATTTCCTCCCTGCAGGGAGTGTCCAGTTGGGCATGGAGGGAAAGGGCATTCCTGGCAGGGAGGATAGTAGATGAGCTTTTGTCAGGGCCCTGAGGGAAGGGACCCCTAAAAGATACTGAAAGAGGACAGTCTTAATGCTGAATCCACCTGTCACCCACTTTGTACACTTTCCCAGATCCTGTTCTGCACGGAGATGCAAAACCTAGATATTCCCCAGGGCCTCTGCTGTGGTCACATTCTTTGGTCACGGAACTCACACAGAGCAACAGTGACTCAAGCCATGCTTGCCTTGTACAGTGTCCAATTACGGTTTGGAAAATGGGGCCTTGTGTCCCAGTGTGGGGAAGGGGAAATCGAGATGAATTAGAAATGTGGTGGCAGCTATGTTAGATTCCTAGGGCGTCCAGAACAAATGACCACAAATTGGGTGGCTAAAAACAATAGAAATGTGTTCTCTAACAGTTCTGGAGACCAGGAGTCTGAAAGCAACATGTGGACAGGGCCACGCTGTCTCTGCAGGCTCCAGGAAAGAGTACCTCTCTGCCTCTTCCACCTTCCGGTGGCTCCCAGCAGTCCTCAGTGCTCCTTGCTGCATCACCCCAATCTCTGCCTCTGTGGTCACATGGCACTCTGTGTCCAAATTTCCCTTTCTTGTAAGGACACCAGTCACTGGGGCAGGGCCCATCCTAATGACTGCATTTTAACTTGATGACACGAACAGAGGCTCTATTTCCAATAATGTAACAGAAGTAAGGGCCTGAAAAAGGGAAAAATGCACTGCAAGTTGTCTCTTTTAACCACCCCTCCATGCTTTTGGGGAATTAAAACCTGCATTCCTGCCCAGGGCCAGTAATCAGAGGGACAGAGGAATGTTCTTTGTTTAAAACCACAGGAGATGGCTCAACAGAATTGTCTGGACAAAGGGTATAAAGACATCTTCACAAGAGATAAGGCCAACCAGGACCACCAACCATAGTTAAACAGCAATAGCCCAAAGTCGAAAGCCCTATATAAAAGCTCTGCATTTCTGCTTAATGAGAGGATGATGGGCCTTTAAGAGGAGAGTCTGCCATCCTCCTCATTTGCCAGCAAATTAATAAACTTCTCTTTCCTTTTCCTCAAACCACTTTGTCCTCGTTCTTTGTTCAGCCTCAGGAACAAGTACTGAACTTTCGGTAACAATAAGGTCGCATTCACAGAAGCCCAGGGTTAGGACCCCAATATATCTTTTGGGGGAACAAATTCAATCTGCAACAGCAGGGTAGAGAAGAGGGGAATGGGGGTGTGAGGAAGGTCAACATCAACACTGCCAACTTCTCCTGTTGGCTGCTCTCAACAGAGTCCAGCCGAGCCTGGGGAGACAGAGGGAGGAAAAGGGATGATCCCGGTACCCACAGATGTTCAGGGCCAGAGCTATTCTGGGAGCAGGAGATTTGGGGTTGGCCATTACTCCCTCCTAAGCTCCCCACCATCCTGAGCCCTCTGTGAAGTGGGGCCTGAGTTATCTCCTTCATCACACAGGGACAAAATGCCCCCTGCACACGCCTTTCCAGGCCTGTGTGTGAGCTGTTTCCCCTGCCTGGGCTTTTCCGCATCAGTCCCAGCGCCCCAGGTGACCAGGCCAATCCCTGCTTAGCTGTCCCATCCTCCCCAGAGTCTACCCCCACCCCCTCCAAGGCCTGAGTGGTTTTATGGGGAAAAAAATCTCAAACTACATTTTTCCCCTGCTTTCACACTGTTACCAAAAGTTTGGTACTTGCCCCCAAGGCCAAATCAATGAGAATGAAGAATGAAGACAAGTGGTTTGAGGAAAAGGAAAGAGAAGTTTATTAATTTGTCAGCAAACAGGGAGGACTCAGTGGACTAGCATCTCAAAGACTGCCATCCTGGCTTTCAGCAGAAATACAGAGCTTTTGAAAATGGGGGTTTTCAGAAGTTTGGCTCAGGTCTACGTGACCAGCGTCACATGTTTAACTATAATTGGTGGTTTGGGTCAACCTTATCTCTGGTGACAGCAGTCTCATGACCCTTGTCCAGACAATTCTTTTGAGCCATCTCTTGTGATTTAAAATACCAGAAAACAAACAGCAAAGAACATTTTCCTGTCCCTTTGATTACTGGCCTGGGGGAAGGAATGCAGGCTTTAATTCCCCAAAAGGATGGGGGTTTTAGAGAGACAACTCGTAAAACATTTCCTTGCCCTTTTTCCAAACTTCACCTCTGTTACACCACAACAGTCATCCACATAGAAGACTTCCGTGACCAAATGTGGAGGTTTTCCCCACGTGCCCAGAGACGGACACCAGCTGTGTTACTGAAAGTTCAGTACTTTTCCTCCTTCCGTACTTATCCCCAAGGCTGAATCGGAGAGAATGAAGAACAAGGATGAATGGTTTGAAGAAAAGGAAAGAGTAGGTTATTACTTTGCTGGCAAATGACAAGGGTGGCAGATAGCATCTCAAAAGACAACTTCCCTGCCTTTAAGCAGAAATACAGGGCTTTTCAAGGGGGGGGGGTGAGAGGTTGAACTCGGTCACATGTTGGTCACCAGTGTCACATGTCGTGGCCTTGGGCTATTGTTGCTTATTTGTAGTTGGTGGGTTTGGTCAACCTTATCTCTGTTGAAGATGATCTGGTGACCTCCAGACAATTCTGTTGAGCCATCTCCTGTGGTTTAAGATACTGTTTGGATTTTTTTGAGACAGAGTCTTACTCTGTTGCCTGGACTAGAGTGCTGTGGCATCAGCCTAGCTCACAGCAACCTCAAACTCCTGGGCTCAAGCAATCCTTCTGCCTCAACCTCCTGAATAGCTGGGATTACAGGCATGTGCCACCATGCCTGGATAATTTTATATATATATATATTTTTTTTTTTTTTCCTTTTTTAGTTATCCAGCTCATTTCTTTCTGTTTTTTTAGTAGAGATGGGGTCTCGCTCTTGCTCAGGCTGGTTTCAAACTCCTGAGCTCGAACGATCCGCCCTCCTTGGCCTCCCACAGTGCTAGGATTACAGGCATGAGCCACCATGCCTGGTCTTAAGATACTATTAATAGAAAAAGAAGAGCAAAGAAGATTTTTCTGCCCCTTTGATTATTGGCCTCAGGCAGGAATGCAGGTTTTAATTCCCAAAAAGGGTGGAGGTTTTAATGAGACAACTGGTAAAACATTTTGCCCTTTTTCATTTTGCCCTTTTCTTACCTCTGTTACAGCTGGGCATCCTCTAATTCAATTCTGACACTATCTACCTGGACACCAGTCGCAAGTCCAGGCCTCTGGAACTTCTGACCAACCAGCTTCAAGTTGGAGTTCCAACAATCCCCTTTTGGGGTTCGATTAATTTGCTGAAGCTGCTCACAGAACTCAGGGAAACATGGTTATCAGTTTATTATAAAGGATTTTACAAAGGTTACAGAAGAAGAAATGCATAGGGCAAGGTATGGGGGAAGGGGCGCACATGGAGCTTCCATGCCCCCCCTGAGTGCACCACCCTCCAGCTGAACCTCCACATGTTCAGCTATCCAGAAGCACCCTGAATCCAGTCCTCTTGGGTTTTTGATGGAGGCGTCATTACAGAGGCATGTTTAATTAAACCATTGGCCATTGGTGATCAACTTGACCTTCAGCTCCTCTCCCCTCCCCAAAGTTGGGCGTTCTCTTCATGCATTGGTCTTTCCTGTGACCGTCCCGCCCTGAAGCTATCAGTCTACATTAGCATACAAAATATAGCACTTTGGACATTCAAAGGATTTTAGAAGTTTCACACCAGGAAACAGGATGAAGACAATATCACAGTGGTGCCCCACTCTGATTACTGGTCCTTCTCCCCACCCCATAAATTTTTAAGTCCACCAGGGCAGTGACCACTGTTTTCCCAACTCCCAGCTCATTAACCACTTTTTGGTCAAAGGAATAAATGAGGGAAAGCTCTTTATAAATTCTGAGTTTCCTTGCCAAGGGCTCTCCCTCCCTCCCCCATCCTATGGAGAAATTCCCTCTTTTGAAAGCAAGCGAGATGGCTGTGGTCAGTGGCAATATCGTAGCCAATGGGCTTTATTCCAGGTGCAATTACTGCTCATGGAAAGAAAGGGAGACAAGGCCGGGCATGGTGGCTCACGCCTGTAATCCTAGCACTCTGGTAGGCCGAGGCAGGTGGATTGCTCGAGGTCAGGAGTTCAAAACCAGCCTGAGCGAGACCCCATCTCTACTAAAAATAGAAAGAAATTAATTGACTGACTAAAAATATATATACAAAAAATTTGCCGGGCATGGTGGCGCATGTCTGTAGTCCCAGCTACTTGGGAGGCTGAGGCAGGAGGATTGCTTGATCCCAGGAGATTGAGGTTGCTGTGAGCTAGGTTGATGCCACAGCACTCACTCTAGCCTGGGCAACAAAGTGAGACTCTGTCAAAAAAAATAGGAAGGAAGGAAGGAAGGAAGGAAGGAAGGAGAGAGAAGAAAAGAAAGAAAAGAAAAGAAAAGAAAAGGAGACAGAGAAAAGAGACTGTGCTAGGAAAAGCTACACAAGGCCTCCCTGGGCACATTGGCCTGTGTTTCCCAGGGGTTCTACCCTAAAAACAGAAACAACATTCAAATATAACAAGTGGGGGTGGCAGAGGGAAGGAAACTCATGGGCTCTGAGGCTCAGCCCAGAGGTGTCAGAGAAGTGCAGCCCAAACTATAACAAGAGGAACTAAAAGAGTTCCCACTTCACTGCTTTTCTCAAAGGATATAAAGGAGATTTTAATACAAACCTTGTAACAACACTTCCCCCATCCCCTTCATCCCACCCAGTCTTAGCTCTCTCAAGTTCCACATTCTCCACAGTCAGAAAGAAAAACAACATTCTCCTCCACTCCCAACTTGACTTGTCTCTCCCCCACCCCTCCACCCCACCCATCTTTCTTTTTTAATTGTGGTAAAATATACAAATATGCATAGCATAATATTTGCCAACCTAACCATTTTAAGTGCAGAATTCAGTAACATTAGGTACACTTATGTTGGTGCATAACCATCACTGCCGTCCGTCTCCAGAACTTTTTTTTTTTTTTAAGAGACAGAATCCTGCTATATTTCCCAGGCTGAACTTGAACTCCTGGGCTCAAGCCATCCTCCTGCCTCAGCCTTAGGAGTCGCTGGGACTACCTCTGTGAGCCACCACATCCAGCTCAGAACTTTCATCATCCCAAATAGAAACTCTACACCCATGAAACAATAACTCCCACTCCCTTCTCTTCAGTCCCTGGTAACCTCTAATCTACTTTCTGTGTCTACGAGCTTGACTCCTCTGGGCACCTCGTATAAGTGGAGTCATACAATATTTGTTCATTTGTGACCGGCTTATTTCACTGAATATCATGTTTTCAAGATTCATCCATGTGGGTAGCATGTGTCAGAATTTCCTTCGTTTTTAAGGCTGAATATTCCCTTGTATGTATATCCTGTGTTTGGTTCACCCATTCATCTGCTGATGGACACAAGTTGTTTCCACTTTTTGGTTATTGTGAATAATGCTGCTATGAACATGGACATGCAAATGTCTGTTCTAGTCCCTGTTTTCAATTCTCTTGGATATTTACACAACTAGTAGTGGAATTGCCGGGTCTTCAGGGAATCTTGATGTCCAATCTTTTGAGAAATTGTTTTGCACAAATTGTTTGCCGCATGGGCTTCTACTGTTTCCAATGACAGCACCATTTTACATTCTCAGCAGCAGAGCACTAGGGTTCCCAATTCTCCACATCCTCTCTAGCACTTGCTATTTTCTGTTTTTTCATAATAGCCATCCTAGGACGTGTGAAGTGTAGTGGATTTGCTCCAGGCTACTTTGCACTGAGTGGTCCAGGACCCTCTTTGTGATGCACCATTAACTTGACTTCGACTCTTCACCCCCACAAGCAGCTGCCTCGCTCTCATCTCCAATTCAACAATCCAACTGGCTCAGCCAAGTCTATGATTGATTCTCTTTGGGTCTGGCGTCTCCCTCTGGGCCTACCAGCTCTGGCCAGAAGGATGGAAGGAGGTGGTCTGTGGGGCTTCCCTTTGCAGGAATGGGGTGAGTTGCTTTCTAGATAGGGTTATTGGGGGTGAGCGAGCGCAGATTTGGGCAGAGTAGACCTGTGTAGACCTGCAGTCAAAATCTCAGGCAGGGTACATGTCTTCTGTGTTTGGTCACGAGAAACCGGCCCTCAGAAATGTCACACCAAGAGGGGAGCCAGCTCCTGTAAATAAACTCAAGTTGATCAAGCTCCCAGGCCCTGGATTAGCTATCTGAATGTTCTTGTTTTCTTTTTCTTCAGTGTTTCTTTACTCATTTAGAGTGAGAAGTAGATGGCCCAGGAGGACAGTGCCTGCACAGGCAGACCTGTTCGGGCTCTCCTGCAGCCACACCCCAAGGGAAGCCCAGGTGTGATCAGACTGTGTGGTGAGGGTGGTTCAGAGCCAGGGGACCCAGGAGGGGACTGCCCATCCCAGGGACCAGGAGCCAGGTCACCCTCACCCCTGCAGGGCCAGGGCAGCCCTGTCACAGCTGGCTTTTTGTGTTTCCTTTATTTGTGCTCTTGGATGGCAGCTCTGAACAGTCTGCGATACTAATCCACCTTTGAGGATCTGATGGAAGCCACAAGACCCACTGCCTAGAATCATCCCACATAGTGCTCACTTCGGCAGCACATACACTAAAATTGGAACGATACAGAGATTAGCATGGGCCCTGTGCATGGAAGACACGAAAATTTGTGAAGCGTTCCATATTTAAAAATTGTTAAATAATTTATAAAAGAAAGAAAAGGGGCTGGGCGTGGTGGCTCACGCCTGTAATCCTAGAACTCTGGGAGGCCGAGGGAGGCAGATCGCTCAAGGTCCGGAGTTCGAAACCAGCCTGAGCAAGAGAGAGACCCCGGCTCTACTAAAAATAGAAAGAAATTAATTGGCCAACTAATATATATAGAAAAAATTAGCCGGGCATGGTGGTGCATGCCTGTAGTCCCAGCTACTCAGGAGGCTGAGGCAGAAGGATTGCTTGAGCCCAGGAGTTGGAGGTTGCTGTGAGCTAGGTTGATGCCACGGCACTCTAGCCTGCTCAACAGAGTGAGACTCTGTCTCAAAAAAAAAAAAAAAGAAAAGAAAGAAAAGGAAAAAGAAAAACCCCACATACACCCTAGTTCAGCGTAATGGCTTTGAGACAGTGCTGTGTGTCCACCAACTCCGTTTCCCTTTCCCCCAGGCATGCAGAAATATGCATTTCCCAGCCTTCCCGAGGCTTAACTCAGGCCATGTGATTGAACTGAGGGGGCAGAAATGATGGATACCACTCTCGGGCCTGGTTCCTAAGACCTCCCTCACCATCTTCCATTCTCTCTCTGTCCCCTGCAGGCCAGATGCAGAGGACCCAGAGAACTCCCAGCCCTCCAAGCAAGCGGAAGGAGGAGCCTGAACTCCCAAATGACTGTGTGGACCAGGCTCTCCCCACCCAAAGCCAACCTGCCCGGCACTGTGGCCCGAATACGAGAGAAACCTATATGTGTGAAGCCATAGAGACATATGTACAGAGGGTTGGACGACCCTGACCAGCGCTTCCCAGAGGTGGCCATCTGCAATTTCTCACTCTCCTGCTCAGCCTGTCCTGGTTGTATCCAAACCAGACACCACTCAGCTTACTTAAGTAACAGTCACTAAGTTACAAGCGTGTTCCAGTCCCACCTGTGCAAGTCATGGGGTCCCCAACCTTCATTATGCATTTTCACACACTCTTGGTGGACGCCCACGATGACAGCTGTGTTTGTTGTACTGATGAGTGCTTGAGCCAACAGAAGCTACGTGAATCCTTGGGTAACCTTGAGTGTCTCTCTTAACTATCTCGTGTCCAACTCTTTTCATCACGGGACTCATTCCTGCCCTGCCCACCCCATGAGCACTGGAGTAGAGAGGCTGCGAGCCTCACTAGGGAGAGGGCTCCCCCAGAAATCAGGAAAATCCATCGCGATCACTGGGATGGCCGCAATGAGCTAATGCTCTGCTCCCTCTGCCTGGGGCAACCTCTGTTCCCATCAGCCTATGAGCTTTTTCTCCGGTGTGCCCTGCCCAGTGGTGTCTGGACTGAAAGCCTTTGCAACTGCAGAGGACAGTTTCTTTCTGCTGCCCATAAGCTGTGCCCCAGCCCTGCGCTGGAGGGGTCCCCAGGGGACATAGGCAGTACCCACAGGATGGGGCTGTCTGAAAGACACTCTGGGCCCACAGAAATCTCAGCCTCCACATCCTTGTCTCAGACTCTCGGGGCATTTTGTTCACTCTTTGCTTCATACAAATGCTCTTCTGACTAATGCCAATCATGTGTCCATAAACCAGAGGATTTTTCTAGGGAGAAAGGTAAAAATGAGGTGGGAGGTAACTGGCCCAGGAAGGTCCTGGGTTTGCCCTTCCGGCACTTCCTCTAGGTCAAGAGCCAGGCGGGAAGCTCTTAACAGCATTGCCTAAGAGTAGAGGAGGCCGGAGGACTGACTGGGTGTGGGAGGGGGTCACCCGCCTCAGCTCCCCTCCCACAACCCGGAGAGATGGGGACCAGGTATTGATGCCTTAAAGCCCCCTGGGTGGAGGAAGCTGTAGGAGTTAGGGCAGGGGGCAAGGGAAGTAGGAATGGCCATCAGCCAGGACAGGGGCAGGGCGGGCAGGAGTGTCCCTGCTGGGAAGAGGCAGGATCAAAGCCCCTGGAGAGCTCTCCAGGGCAAAGGCAAACACAGAGTCCCCGCTGCTCCCCCAGAGCCCTGCCCCCGGGCCCCACCCCCAGCTATAAAGGCTCTGGCCCCAAGCAGGCGCCCAGGCTTCCCAGGCTTCCGAGGTGTCATGGCCAAGTCACACCTGCTGCTGTGGCTGCTGCTGCCCACATTCTGTGGCCTGGGCACTGGTGAGTCCCCCGGCCTCCCTGTCAGAGGCAGCCCCGCTGCTTACGGAGCACCCGCTCTGTGCCAGGCGTTACCCCAAGTCCATACATGATCCTCATCTTAAAGACAAGGCAGCGGGGCTCAGAGAGGCTCCACGGCTTGTCCACGGCCACGTAGCCGGTGGGTACTAGAAGCAGGGGGAACACAGAGCTGCCTGCCTCCAGCGTGTCTAGTGGCCGTGCACTTCCAGGAAAATTGGGTTTAGAGGTTGGGAGGAGTCAGGATGCCTGGTGAGTAGCCTAGATACTGATTAAGGTTGCTCTGGCCCCAAACTGCAGCTGTCTGGGCTGCCCCATCCCTGGCTTGTGCCCAGGGCCCTGAGTTTTGGTGCCAAAGCGTGGAGCAAGCGTTGCAGTGCAGAGCCCTGGGGCACTGCCTGCAGGAGGTCTGGGGACACGTGGGAGCCGTGAGTACCACCAAGGATGAACGGCAACTGGGGGCCTGGGATGAAGGGTGCTGGGTGGGCTCTGGATGAGCCTGAGGGGATTGGAGCCCCCATGGGGGCTGGGATGGGGTGAAATGAAACAGGATAGGGTGGGTGGGATGGAGTAGTGCCCTGGCAGCTCCTGCCTGAGAGAGCCTGCCCACTGGAGCTAAGAGCAAGCCCCCTACTCATGTGACCCCCACCTCCCCAGGACGACCTGTGCCAAGAGTGTGCGGACATCGTCCACATCCTCACTAAGATGACCAAGGAGGCCATTTTCCAGGTGATGAAGCCCAGATGCTGGGTGAAGCTCGGGGGCCTAAGAGATGAGGGACAGAGCAGGGAAGGGGTGAGCCCTTGATGGGGGCAGGGAAGGGGTGAGTCCCCTAGCTTTGCTGGGGACTCCAGGCTCCTCCAGGGCCTGCACTCAGCAGCACAGCCAGAGAGAGTCTTTCCTGGGGGCTGGGGGGCCTACATGTGCCCAGCTATTTAACTCCTTGGCACTCTGAATGCCGGTGCCCTGTGAGAGGCGCCAGTCTGTCCTGGTGGTGGCCGTGTCCAGGGACTCTGGAGGGGAAGATCACAGAGAAGCCAGACTGACGGCCCTGTCTCTGTCCTCCCAGAACAAGACTCGGAAGTTTCTGGAACAGGAATGTGACGTCCTCCCCTTGAAGCTGCTGGTGCCCCGGTGCCGCCATGTGCTCGATGTCTACTTCCCCCTGATCATAGACTACTTCCAGAGCCAGATCGTGAGCCACAAGCTTGCCCCTGCCTGACCCCCACGCAGGGCCCACGCCCATCCACCCAGAGTGACCCCCACACGACACCCAGCCCTCCACACACACACACACACACAGAGCACCCAGCCCTACACACACACACACAGAGCACCCAGCCCTACACACACACACACACAGCACCCAGCCCTACACACACACACACACACACAGCACCCCAACTGGCCACATATATACACACCCTGCCCACAGTGGGCCCAGGAAACTAAGGACGCTTCAGCCAGACACCAGCATCAGGGCCACACCTGCTCAGGTGCACACGGTGTGCCTGCACACTCAGGCACACACATGCTTACATGCTTATTCATTCTCACAAACCTATATGTTCATGTTCATTCACACATTTTCCCAGCCCCTGCCCCCTAATCTCCACACAACTCCATCTCTGCCTTTTGTCCCTGCCATGTAGCCCTAAACCACGGCACCCCCATCTGCTCTTCGTCCCCCATTCCAGTGGCCCTGGGCTCTGAGCCCTTGGGCCAGCCTGAGCAGGGGTGGGGCTCCTTCCCCGACCCTAACACCCGCACCCTGTGCTGTGCTCTAGAACCCAAAGGCCATCTGTGAGCACCTGAGCCTGTGCACGCCGAGGCAGCCGGAGCTGAAACAGGAGCCGGGGACGCCGGAGCAGGAGCTGGGGACACCAGAGCAGGAGCTGGGAATGCCGAGCCCTCTGCTGAGCCAGCTGGTCCTCCCCGTGCTGCCTGGAGCCGTCCAGGCGAGGCCTGGGCCTCACACACAGGTGAGGGAGGCGCCCACAGCCAGGTAGTGGGATCCCAACCAGGCCCTGGGAAGGGCCTAAGGCAGGAGGGAGAGAAAGGGGAGGCCAGGGGAGGCAGAGCCTGGAGGACGCTTCTCCCAGTGCCCAGCCTGGCCTCCACCCCACTCTCCCCCCAGGATCTCTCCAAGCAGCATTTCCCCATCCCTCTCCCCTTCTGCTGGCTCTGCAAGACTCTAATCAAGCGGGTCCAAGCCGTGATTCCCAAGGTGAGGCATCCAGGACCACGTGGAGCTGGGAGCATCCCCGGCAGCTCCAGTCCCCCCAGCTCACACCCCTGTCGGGCCCAGCTGGCTGCTAGGAGATGGGAGGGGAGCCGCTGTGCATCGCCTCCCAAGGAACCCTGAGGCCCAGGCTCAGGCCTGCTGGTGCCAGGCAGAGAGTGCATTCAACAAACGTTAAGCCCTTGCTATCTGGCAGGCACTGTGCCAGGTACACTGTGCCACCCATTTTGCCAAAGTACAAAAATGGGTGACGGCCAGCCTTGTCCTGCAGCAGCTCACCATCTGAGGGAGAAGAATCCGCAGCTGTCTCTGTAGGAAATATGCTTTAATTTTTTCGAAAGGAAAATTTCCACAGACAGACTCCCCATCCCTGCCTGTGTCGAACTTGGCATCTTCCAGACCTGTGGTGGCCATCACCTGATGCCCCACCAGCCCAGTGCCACCCTGCTCCAAAAGGGGCCCAAATGAGGAGAAGCCCTGCCCCCAGCCCTTCCCGGATGGGATCCTGCAGGCCACGGGGCACCCAGGGCTCACGGGGCCACCAAGGCCCCTGCCTGCCCCAGGCCTGCACGTGGTTGGGAGTCTCCAGGTGGCTGTGAGCACAGAGCAGAGGATTCACACAGGATGAGGGGACGGCCAGGTGGGGAGGTATTAGGCTGTTGGGTCAGGGAGCGTCTCTGAGGAGGTGACAATCAAGCTGAGACTAAGAGGACAAGGCCCTGATGGCCACAACCTCCATCCAGAGTAATCCAAGGTCCATCTGGTGGTCTCAGTCTGAGAGTCACTGGCTTGTGGGCCAGGGAGAGTGGGCAGGGTGGAAAGGAGTCCGCAAAGGGACACTCCGCCAAGGAGCCTGGGGAGGAGCAGCCAGCGGGTGGGAACCACGGAAACCAAGGGAAGACAGGGAAGAGAGCATTTCGGGGAGGAGGTCTTTCACCTGGCCCAGAGATCAAGTAAGGTAAGACACGATGCGTGGGTTTGGCGAGAGAGAGAGAGAGAGAGAGAGAGAGGTAGTGGTGACCTTCACAGCAGTTTTGGAGGAGTGGTGGGGACAGAAGGAGATTGGGAGGGAGGAGCAGAGCAGCAAGTACTGAGAACATGTCAAGAAGTTTCTCAGGGAAGGTGAGCAGAGGGGGTGGGGTGGGGCAGTGAGGGCAGGAGAGAGAGGACAGTGCAGGGGCGAAGAGCTAGTGAGGTGGGCAGGCCATATAATTGGTGCAGTGCACCCACTGGGCGTATCACACAGGACAAGGATACTCAGTTCCCTGGCCCTGCTCTTACCTCCTCCTCCCAGCACTGGGGACAGCTGGGGCTGCAGGAGGAGCAGAGTGGCCTGGTGCATGTGTGAAGGGGTGATGGGGTGAAGGAAAGAGCTGTGAGCTTGCTACCTCTCTCCCTGCCTTTCAGCTCAGAGGTTGTGTTTGGATGCAGGGTGTGGTGGGGAAACTGCTGGCTTCCCAAGGAACCTGGGACAGGTGAGGTGGCTCACACCTATAATCCTAGCACTCTGGGAGGCTGAGGCAGGAGGATCACTTGAGGTCAGGAGTTCGAGACCATCCTAAGCAAGAGCGAGACCCCGTCTTTACTAAAAACAGAAAAAGTTAGCCAAGCAACTAAAAAGAGAAACAAACAAAAAATTAACCAGGTATGGTGGCAAGTGCCTGTAGTTCCAGCTACTCGAGAGGCTGAGACAGGAGGATTACTTGAGCCCAGGAGTTTGAGGTTGCTGTGAGCTAGGCTGACGCCATAACACTCTAGCCCTGGCAACAGAGTGAGACTGTCTCAAAAAAAAATAAAATAAAACCAGGGACATGTTGGCTGCGGGAGTCAGCTAGGAGTTAACCCACCTGTGGGAAAGTAGCGCAAGCCCTGGGTCAAGAGGGAGAAGATACAGCTTCTGGTCCTAGCTCTGGCCAGGCCGCCATGTGGCCTAGATGAGGCCCACCTTTCTGGGCTAGCCATGCTCCCAGCCAGTCTGCAGCCTTTGCAGACCTAGGTCCATGGCCGGCTCCCTGCACTCAGTGACTCCGGGTGCGTCCCCCGAGTCCCCTGGGCTATCCGATCCTCAGTCTCCTAGTCCATAAATATTTGGCCTTACTCTCCCCCCTAGAAGGGAATGAGGGAATGTGCACAGCTTTGCCAAGGGAAGGTCCCATGCTGCCCCGTCTCTGCCTCTGCCCCAGGGTGTGCTGGCCGTGGCTGTGGCCCAGGTATGCCACGTGGCACCCCTGGTGGTGGGCGGCATCTGCCAGTGCCTGGCCGAGCGCTACACTGTCATCCTCCTGGACGCGCTGCTGGGCCGTGTGGTGCCCCAGCTGGTCTGTGGCCTCGTCCTCCGTTGCTCCAGTGAGGACGGCACTGGTCCAGGTAAGCCTGCTGCCCCCACCTTCGCCCACCGCCCACTCTCCTCCTCCCCCAGCCCTGGCCCTGCACGACAGGAACCAAACATGTCTGCAGGGCAGCCCTGACTGTTTTCTCTCTAGCCCTCACCGCTCTGGGGTCCCTGCCAGGAGAATGGCTGCCGCGAGACTCCGAGTGCCGCCTCTGCATGTCTGTGGCCACCCAGGCCAGGAACAGCAGCGAGCAGGCCATGCCACAGGCAATGCGCCAGGCCTGCCTCGGCTCCTGGCTGGACAGGCAAAAGGTGCGGAGCGGGAACAGAGGGACTCGCGGTCTACTCACGGTGGAAGGCTGAGCCCAGGAGAGGCTTTGCAGCCAGAGACACAGGGTGGGCCGGACTGGAGCCCAGAAGGGAAAAAGCACATGCCTCAGACAACAGCGGGACAATAACTTAAGGCAAGACGTGCTAAGGGTCAGGGGTCATCTCTGGAGCTGTGGGTCCCAGAGGACCAGCAGGTCCCCCTCAAGGGCTGAATAAGCCCCTGCTGAGTCCCACAGGCTGGGTATGACCAGGAGGTGGGTAATGCCAGGGCTGCCTGAAGCTGAGGCAGGGCCTGGGCTCCCCCCGGGGTCTCGGTCCTGTCTCTGCCCCCACCCTCCTCAAGGTGTGACTCACTGGGGACAAACCCACCTGCAAAAGGACAGGGCCTGAAGGTCCCAGGACCCCTGCCAATATTCAGAGCCAGGGACAGGAAATACTCTTCCTAAAGCAAGATGGTATGCTGAGGCCAGCCTGTGACACTGTCCCAGGAGGCAGCTTTCGGCACCAACCTCCCTGCTCACGTCAGAGCTCAAGGACCAGATGAACTTTAAGATTCCTTCTAGAGCTGAAATTTCAGGGGAGGGGAGGTGGTGGCTAGGGTTCTACTCCTCTAACTGAGTTGAAGACCCTGCATCTCCAGTGTCGCTGGCTTTTCTGCGGGAAGCCTTCCACGCCAGCCAGCTCTGGCCTATTAAAGGTTTTACTTGCAACCAGAGGGGCTGATGGCACGACCTAGACATGGAGTCAGGAAGGAGCGCTGAGTGATCCAGAAAGGTGGGGAGGCCAGGACTGTGAGGCAGGACTGCTGTAACCAGCCTGGTCCACCCCAAGCTGTGTCTGTCTTTCCTCAGTGTGAGCAATTTGTGGAGCAGCACACCCCCCAGCTGCTGGCCCTGGTATCCAGGGCACAGGACGCCCACGCCACCTGCCAGGTACACCCAACCCTCCCAGCTGGTCCTGGGACTCCCCTCGGCTCCCAGAGCCCCCACCCTCTCTGTGCCATGATCTGGGGAGGCCTGGCCGCCCTGGGTCGGGGCAGCTCCAGGCGCAAGGCCCAGATGGGAAGGGCCCTCACTGTTTCTGTGTGCAAAAGGCAGTCTGAGGGGCTGAGGAGAAGTCATAACAGAAAGGAAGAGGAGGATGGGAAGGCAGGGACAGCCTCAGATGTGTGGTTTGATGCCCACTATGGGATGGGGCTGTGTTCACAGCCAGTGTGTGCGTGGGGGTGGGGGTTACAGAGTGTTCTGGGGCAAACATCCCACCTCCTGAGGCTCCAAACCCCCAGGCCCCGGGGCCTCAGGGGTCTATGAGGTCACACCAAGAGTGCCCACTAGGCAGCAGGTAGGGGTGAGAGCTGCCCCTTCCCAGAGGAGCCCCCACGTCCCCCTCAGAGCTGGGAATGGGGAGCTGGGGGTGACTCTGGCCCTAATGCTATCCCTGCGCAGGCCCTGGGGGTGTGTGTAACCATGTCCAGCCCTCTCCAGTGTCTCTTCAGCCCCCACTTCTAAGGAGAACTCAGACGTCCAGGTGAGTCCAGACCCTCAACTGGGGGGAAGGGGGCAAGTCTCAACCCATCAGGGCGGGAGGCCCTCTGTTCCGCAGGCAGAAAGAGGTGGCCACTCCTGCTGGCTGTTCCATCCTCCCTCTCATGCACAGCTTTCTGAGTGCCTGTGGCAGTACCATCAGGAAAGCACCCTTTTCTGGGACCCTGAGCACTCCCCTCTCCTCAGGATCCCTGTCACCCTGAGTGCCAGGCCTGAGTCCCAGCTCCCCACACCCTGTCCCAGCCCTCAGCCTCACAGCTTACCATCGGGACTCCCTGACAGTCAGGATTTGACACGTTCTGACCAAAGCCAACCGTTGCTGGAGCTCAGGGGAAATCACACTTTGCTGCCCAAAGCATCTCCTTCTCAGATGTCAGGATCTCCACCTTCAGCAGACTCCAGCCCCCTGAGACATGTCTCTCTCCCTGACTGTCATTTTCTAAGTCAGAAATGGCACCTCAGGATGGAGGGGTGGGTCAGACACAGCCTCTTATCAGGTGCTTGGGGGCTGGGAAATGTCCCTGAGAGGGAAGGACACAGCAACAGTGGGCTTGAGGTGACCTTAAGAGCAAACTTGGTTCACTGTTACAATTCTGCTCAGAGCCAGCCCCTAACATGATGGTCATGTATTCATTTGTTCACTCGTTTTCTAAAAATTTAGTGAGTGCCTGTGGCCAGGCCACATCCTAGGGCAAGGGCTACACCTGGAGCTCACAGCCAGGTCCCCCTCTTCCATCTGAGGGGCAGGGAGCCGAGCCCTGCTCCTGAGACCCTGAGTCACAAGCCCCTGTGGGGGACAATGGGGAGAGGCTATATACCCCAACTCAGACCTGTCCCATGGGGGCCAGTTTAATGTGTTCCTCCCCCACCAATGACAGCTAGGGACACCCAGGACCAGGCCAGTCACTTTTCCCCAGCTCCCAGGGCTCCCGGCCATCCCAGTTGAACAGAAAGACCATTGGGTTGGCATGAGAGGCCTGGGCTCTGGTCCCAACTCTGCCACCAACTGGCCATGGATCCCCAGGCAAAATACACGCACAGCCCCTCTCTGGCCCTCTTTTTCCTCAGCTGCAAAGGAGGAGCCAAGTGTGATGGGCTCTGGGACCTCTTGACCCCCACCAGCTGCCCACACTGAAAAGAAGCCTTATGACCCACACTCGCCCTCCCACCCCTTTCCTCAAGATCACCTTTCCTGGTGGACCACGAGCCCCTGGGTGTGCCCTCAGCCCCATGTCGGCCTTGTCTGCCCCAGCTCCAGCCACAGCCTGATGCCAGAGCCACTTCCGTGGCTGCAAGGACAGCATCCTCTGGGGCCACATGGGGCCAGCCTCCACACCCACTGCAGCCACACCCAGCTCCCACGGCCTCCGGCAGCTCCCAGAGGACAGTGGGACAGAAGCTGGCCCTGCCTCACACCAACCCTCATGTGCTCAACAATTGGCTTTTACAGTTCTTTGCTAATATTTTTGTGAAATCAAAAATTCATGAGAATAAAAAATGGGAACATAAAGTATTATAAAAGACAGACATATAAAATCCTTAAATTAAGCTTTTTCTAAAACAAACAGGAAAACCTTGGCGCAGCCAAGGGTTGACAATGTGTGCTCCGGCATTGTGGGAAGGGGTTAAGCAAATGTTCAATTTGGAATGTTCTGCTGCCTGAATGCTGCCACTTTACTATATAAAGAGGGGGTTTCGTTTTTATCTTTTCGTAAGGTGAATTTCTAACTTTCGTTTGAAATCCCAAGGGTGACTCTATTTCTGCTGTGACTTATGTGCTGAAAGCTCAGCTGGGGCTGTGCACGCTAAGGTTCCGTTCCTATGTAATGCAGTGCCTGTAACGATGCTAATAAAGCCTTGTTCTCTCACACGAAAAAGAAAAAGACACCATCCTTTAAAGGTCCTGCAGGAGCTGCAGCCTCACCCTCAAGTCAGTGGGCCAGGGGCCTACCTCACGCTCTCCCTTAACAAACAAGGACATGTCCACATGGCCTCTCCCCTCACCGCTGCTTCCAGCCTAACCTCCCACCTGCTACCCTCCCCCTCGAAAAGAATCCAGTCCCTGTGGTGAGGCAAGATCATTAGGGTACCAAAAAATCAAAACAAACAAATCAACCTTAGCATTAAAGACCTAAATGCCTGGAATGTCCCTTTATTTATAGAAGAACTTTTGTCATTACATTTCTCATTATAAAAAATACATGTTTATTGTAGAAAATTCAGAAACTACAGACCAAAAAAAAGAAGAGTGGGAATCCCCTACAATTCCACCAATCCCAGGAGGGAACTACAGCAGGATGTATATCATGGCACTGAACTCGGGACTTTTAGAGTCCTTTTCCCCACCCTCTGGTGCCACACCGCCACCACTGAAGCACCAGGAAAAGCTTTCTGTACAAACTGCTCTTGAGGCAGGGATGAGATGCACAAGTGCTTAGCCCCTGATGTGAACTTTTAAGGAGACTTTTATAAATCTATAGCAGACTATTTTCTTGAAAACCATTGTTTCAATTACAAAACCCAGCTCTTCAAGAGAAAAGCTGGGATTTGTAATTATTTTTTTATTTTTTGAGACAGAGTCTCGCTTTGTTGCCCAGGCTAGAGTGAGTGCCGTGGCGTCAGCCTAGCTCATGGCAACCTCAAACTCCTAGGCTCAAGCAATCCTCCTGCCTCAGCCTCCCGAGTAGCTGGGACTACAGGCATGCACCACCATGCCCGGCTAATTTTTTCTATACATATTAGTTGGCCAATTAATTTCTTTCTATATTTATAGTAGAGATGGGGTCTCGCTCTTGCTCAGGCTAGTTTTGAACTCCTGACCTCAAGCAATCCGCCCACCTCGGCCTCCCAGAGTGCTAGGATTACAGGCGTGAACCACCTCGCCCAGCCTGGGTTTTGTAATTAAATTTAAAAAAATAAAAAAGCTTGACTGGGAAGATGAAGAGCCAAAGCTTGAAGGAAGGGAGGCATAGTTTATCGCAAGGCCGGCATGGTGGCTCACGCCTATAATCCTAGCACTCCGGGAGGCCGAGGTGGGCGGATTGCTTGAGGTCAGGAGTTTGAAACTAGCCTGAGCAAGAGCGAGACCCCATCTCTACTATAAATAGAGATTAATTGGCCAACATATATATATACGAAAAATTAGCCGGGCATAGTGGTGCATGCCTGTAGTCTCAGCTACTTGAAAGGCTGAGGCAGGAGGATCGCAGGAACACAGGAGATTGAGGTTGCTATGAGCTAAGCTGACACCACAGCACTTTAGCCTGGGCAACAAAAAAGTGAGACTCTGTCTCAAAAAAAAAAAAAAAGTTTATCCCAAAACAAGAGTGGGAAAGAGTGCCTGATAATGAAGACGAGGCTTCACTCAGCTCAGCAGGAGATCGAATGTTGACCAGTTGGCAGGAGAGAACTGGCAGGAAGTAGCTGCACTTGAGACTTGGAAGGTCCCTGAGAAGTGTCCAGCATCGTGTGCACCCCCCCACACCAAGGAAGGTGGGGGAAGACAAGCCCCAGAAGGGATTACAGTCCAAGAGGAGGGGACTTGTTCTTCACTTTCCAAGGGCATGGGCCTCCAAGGGAAGCCTGGCTCCACCACATCAAAAAGGGTGAGGAGAATGGCCTTGGGGAGGGGCCCGCACAAAGCCTGAGGACTGCCTCACAGACAGTGGCCCCTGCCTGCTGTGGCTGCAGAAGAGCAGCCACACCCACGGCCCAGGAGGCAGTCAGAATTGGCTCTGGACAAGATGGTGGGCCCACAAAAGCTTGTGGTTAGGGACAAAGCAGTGACAGATTTTGTGAATCATGAGATGAGCAGAAATCAGACAGGTATAGAATGCTGGCACAAGAAGGTAGCCAGCAGGCAAGACATGGAGGACCAGAGAGTTTGGTCCCCAACACCTCTCCTCACGACAGACAATCTGTAAGTCATTCCCAGGGAAAATGAAAGGAAGATTCGGTGGTTAGTCACCCAAGAGAGGCTGAGTATTAAGAATGCACTGAGGCCGGGCACGGGTGGTTCACGCCTGTAATCCTAGGACTCTGGGAGGCCGAGGCAGGCAGATTGCTTAAGGTCAGGAGTTCAAAACCAGCCTGAGCAAGAGGGAGACCCCATCTCTACTATAAATAGAAAGAAATTAACTGGCCAACTAATATATATAGAAAAAATTAGCCGGGCATGGTGGCGCATGCCTGTAGTCCCAGCTACTCGGAGGCTGAGGCAGAAGGATTGCTTGAGCCCAGGAGTTTGAGATTGCTGTAAGCTAGGCTGATGCCACAGCACTCACTCTAGCCTGGGCAACAAAGCGAGACTGTCTCAAAAAAAAAAAAAAAAAAAAAGAATGCATTGAGGCCAGGTACGTTGGCTCACACCTGTAATCCTAGCATTCTGGGAGGTCAAGACAGGATTGCTTGAGCTCAGGAGTTCGAGACCTGCCTGAGAAATAGTGAGACCCCATCTCTACTAACATAGAAAATTTAGCCGGATGTGGTGGCACGCCTATAGTCCCAGCTACTGGGAGGCTGAGGCAGGAGGATCGCTCAAGCCCAGGAGTTTGAGGTTGCTGTGAGCTAGGCTGACGCCACAGCACTCTACCCAGGGCAACAAAGTGAGACTGCAGGGCTCGTAAGTGCTCTAGTGCCTGGCTCCTGCACCACACAGCAGCCAGCAGCACGCACACCCAGAAGCTTTACCCAGCACTTTGTCCTCCCCGGACAGTTCTATAGCAGAGCGCCACCAATGAGACACCTCCCGTGAACAGCTTTCCCCCACATACTACAAAGTAGATTTTTAAAGAGATCCAGAGGACAGATTTTCAGCAAGGTGTGAATCTCAGCCTTGGACACTCTATGTGGCCCTAGAGGTAGTGGCTGTTCCTTATATCTGTTATTTCCTAAATTTCTTACAGCTCTCTTTACTTATTACTAGCCAATCTCATTATTACAAACCTCTGCTGTAGTTAATAGTTATTGAAATTAAACTGTCCTTGATCAGATTATTATATAATTTCTCTCTCTTGACTGGACTCAGACTGATTGCAGCTGGACTAAGCCAGCACAAGCTTAGGCTAGATGGTGGCAGAGAATGAAAATAGTGAGGAAGTTGTTCAAGAGATCCTTACAAAGTAAAATTGAAAGGGCTTGGTAATAGAGTAGACAAGGGAAGGCAGGGGAATAGGGGGAGAAAAGACGACTTCTGCATGAATTTCCAGCTTCTATAACTGGACAGATGGTGGAATCTTCACCTAGAAAAGACTGGAAAAGGGCTAAGTTTGAGAGGGAAGCTCACAAGCTCAGTTTTAAACAGTGTTGAGTTTGAGTTGACTTTAAGACACCTAAAAATATATCAAGTAGGCAGTGGGTTCTAAAGTTCAACAGTTCAGAGAAGTCTAGAATTAAGATCTATTTATGAGTCATCTCCTAAAAAGTGATAAGTAAAGCTGCAGAGTTGAAGTTTACCTTTTTATAGTTGATGTATTCTTAACCTATTTAAAAAGAATGTTCTTTTATGAACATGGTTTAAATTGATCTATTCCAAACCCAGTATCACTTGCCATTTTAGTCACAAGTATAGCTGTTTATTAAGTCAGCAACCCAACTATTATAAGAGGAGTCACTGGTTTAAAGACATAGGCAGCCCTAGGTAAGACTTCAAAAAAGTCTTATAATTTGCAAGTACAACAGGTATCATTTTCTTTCAATTAATTTATTTCCAATTTAGAGCATTTTCTCCTAAGATATTCTCTTTCAGTCAATACAATTGTTATTTGGACAAAACAATAAAAATAGTGATTATAACATTAAAAAAAAAAAGAAGTAGTGCACAACTCCTATGTCCCTGCGCAAGAGCTTGCTATAGCTGGCTGCCTGCCTCCAGCTGGTGCACCTTCAGACTCTCCACACCTCTGTGTCTGCCACAGTGCTCAGGCCAAGGCTGCCTGGAGTCAATGACTCAGCTTGATGGGGCCATTTGCTCTGGGGCTTCCCACTGGCCTGGCTGACACTTTCCCAGAACTGTACTGCAGTAAGTTCCAGTTTCCTTTCTCCTCCCTTCCCTTACACAGACCTGCACTATAGCCTGAAAATGCCCACCTCCAACCTTCTGGTTAAGCACAATAATAATTTGTCACTTTCAGTCATATTATTTTGTTACTTAGAAACAAATGCAAGGCTGAGGCAGGTGGATTGCTCGAGGTCAGGAGTTCAAAACCAGCCTGAGCAAGAGTGAGACCCCGTCTCTACTATAAATAGAAAGAAATTAATTGGCCAACTAATATATATATAGAAAAAATTAGCCGGGCATGGTGGCGCATGCCTGTAGTCCCAGCTACTCAGGAGGCTGAGGTAGGAGGATTGCTTGAGCCCAGGAGTTTGAGGCTGCTGTGAGCTAGGCTGATGCCACAGCACTCAGTCTAGCCTGGGCAACAAAGCGAGACTCTGTCTCAAAAAAAAAAAAAAGAAAGAAAGAAAGAAACAAATGCATCTTAACTGACACACCACCCACAAGCTGACAAGAAGAAATAAGCATGATGTCCACCAGATGACAGACTATAGGGTAAAGAGTTTGTAAAAATTAAAAAGTAAAATAAATCTCTCCCTTAGCGAACAGCCAAAGATAAGGAATATAAAACAAGTGTCCAGTTTAAAAACAGGAAAATATTTAATACGTTCCAAAAAGCACATCAAGAAATGAGGAGAACCATGGGAAAACCATCTAACTATAATAGACAGAAGGATGTTGCTAGTGTCGTGCTTATTCCTAGACTCCCGAGGCTTGATGTTGCAAAGAAATTATCTGTTCTTCAGCTACTCCCAGCTACCCAGAAGTTACATACATCTGGAAAAGTGTGCTGTCCTCCTGAAGCTAGAAGGGAGTGTGATGGGAAGGAGAAAAGCGCGTCAATTACAATAAATTGATTAAAGAACAGCTGGGTGGCAGTGCAGCACCATCCTATGCGAGTGGGCTCCTCTGACAACACTCTGGTAGCCATACACACTGGGCTGGCCCCGGAAAGCTGCCTGTCTACAGTCAGCTACAGCTTCAGTATGTTCTTTACCATTATCAGCCAAAGTCCCTAGATGCCTCTTTCTAGGGAGCAAATCCCTAGATGCCTCTTTCAAGCCCCCTGCTGGTTGGTTTCATCATTATCTCGCCTCTTCCATATCTGTAAGAAATGAAAAAAACAGATATTAAAGAGCTGGTCTAGGAGGCATTCAGTCAACAGGTATGTATAAAGTGCCTATTCTGTGGCAGGCAATGGACAAGACAATAACCCATTTACATATCTGCTACATCCCATAAAAATGATTCATAACCTTTCAGAAAACTCCCTTTCCTTCAATTTTCATTTTCCCACTCATCCTCTTATTTCCCATTCCAAACTTCCTTTCTAAAAAGGAACACATGGCCAAGTCTACAAGCATAGACAAAGCCAATGAAGAGAGAAAAGTTATCTCTAGAAAAGGTATTATTCTTCTCTTACAACACTATGGATTTTCTTAGTCTCAATCTTCCTTCTTTTGCCAGGTACTAGGGCTATCATTAATACAAAAAGAAAAGACAGGCCAAGTGTGGTGGCTCATGCCTATAATCCCAGCACTTTGGGAGGCTAAGGTGAGAGGATCACTTGAGCCCAGGAATTTGAGGTTACAGTGAACTGTGATCGCACCATGGCATTCCAGCATGGGTGACAGAGCAACACTGTCTCAAAAAAAAAAAAGAGAGAGAGGGAGAGAAGACAAGATATTCAGTGCTCCCCAGGCTCTCAACTCAAGGGAGAAGACAGCCAAAATAATATGGTTGACACTCCAAAAAAGGCACATAGAAAGTGCTGTGGGTTCAAAGGAGAGTGCTCACTCTGTCTGGAACACTGGGGAGACCTTCAAGATGACTTCCAGCCAGCCTCCCAGATGAGTTCAGGCTCATCCTCCTTGAAACCAGACCACTAACCGTGCCATAAACACAACCATTTTTGCTCATGCATAAATTTTCCATGCTTCTCTGCTTTTCTTTTTTGAAAAATCTCTGCTTGACTTTCCGGGCCATGTAATCTGGTTCCACCTCATTCCTCAATACATCCCAACAGGCACCCAGCCCTCCACAAGCTTCTAACCCAATCCCAATTCCTGCCTCAGCTCACTTCTTTCACTGGCCCCACACCTCCCCGTGCGGCACTCACCAAGGCTGTGGCCAACCCACCTGAATGTAAGCCTCTGACAGCGTGATCATCTGGGGAAGGATGTCGGTCACCTGGAGGTCTTGTAATTCATACCATTTGCCAGTCCCCTGCAGAAGATAGGAAGAGCTGGGTTAATCTGCTCCCTAAAATGAAATGGTATAACAGAAAGAGATCACAGCCAAGAGTTAGAAAAATTGGAAGAATATTTTTCTAACTCTAACTCTAGATGCCACTAGACATCATCCAGCAAGAGTCATAAAGAAGAAGGCATATGAGCTCTGCTGGACATGATTCAATTAAGAGCTTTTGGTGTGTTGATCATGGCAACTCAACTCCTGTCAAGGATTCTTTGAAGTACACTGGAGTCTCAAACACTTTTATACACTTTTTTTTGAGTCAAGGTCTTGTTCTGTCACCCAGGCTAGAGTACAGTGGCACAATCATACCTCAATGTAACCTCGAACTCTTAGGCTCAAGCAATCCTCCTGCCTCAGCCTCCCAAGTAGCTGGGACTACATACAGGCATGCGCCATCACATCCTGCTAATTTTTCTTTTCTTTTTTTTTTTTTTTTTGTAGCCATAGGGTCTCACGATGTCACCCAGGCTGGACTCAAACACCTTGCCTCAAGGAATCCTCCCACCTTAGTCTCCCAAATAGCTGGGACTAAAGGCACATGCCACCACACCTGGTGCCTGGCTTATACATTTTTTAAGAAGAATTCAGATGGATACTAAAGAGTAGAAAGAGGAAGCTCTCTACTATTCATCTAAGATGTCTCCTTCCTGCTCAGAAATGACTAGATATTCTTAGGGAGAACTACTGGGAGAACCTAAATGTGGACATGTCCACTCTCAACACCCTTACCCCAGGGAATGGAAGTAATAGATAAGCCAGAAAAGAAGTCACTGGTAGACACTGTCCATCATGCTAACCTGTTCCTTTGGCCTGAAAACCAATGCAGCAAAATCTGCCTTATTTCATGCTTCCATGGATAAGGGGAAAGAGAAGTTTCTAGATTAAGGCAGAGTTACTTCTTGCAGTACACCTGCCTTACCCATCCAAACTTCTAAGAAATGCCAAAGACCATTATAGAATGTATATATTCCAGATATCCTGGATATTCCAATAGTTCAGAATATACAAAACATAAAGAAAGCTTCAGATCACATAAGGACTGGTTAAGAACATGAGCTTTGAAGTCAAGTATATGAGTTCAAATCCAAATTCTACTGACTGCATATAAATTACTCTAACTCTAAGCCTAGGTTTCCTCATCTGTAAAAAGATATGATATTGACACCTATCTGGAAGTGTGTGCTAATGATAGAAATTAAACTAACACACATTAAGTACTTGGTGTACTTTCTAGTACACAGTGAAGCACTTAACAGAAGCTAGTTATTAAATCCACAGTCCAAAAGATAATAATCAAATTAGAATAATCTGTGCTAATAATCTGTGATACCAAATACATTGCTAGTACATGATTTATCTGATTTCTTTTCTTTTTTTTTTTTTTATTTTAAATTTTACAGACGTTCAAATGGGTTGTTGCCACCACGGGGTGGGAGGTAGGGCAAGGGTGTGTGTGACTGGTCCAATTTATGTTTTCAACTTGAGACAAATTCGCAAAATTTTTAAGCTGAAATGGAGCCTCTAAGCCACTGCTCCACAATTTTCCTTTCATACAAACCTTGTCAAAAAGCAGATTCTGATTCAGTAGGTTTGAGGGGGGCTTGGATTCTGCATCATTACCACTTTGGGTGGTTAGGCTCTAGACTACAATGGAGATTCTCAACCTCAGCTGCACACTGGAATCTCCCGGAGGGCTCTGAAACATCAAATGCCTGGTTCTATCTCCAGATAATCTAATGCAGAATCTCTTAACCTTGACGCTGACTGAAGTTTTAGGCCAGATAATTCTCTGTTGCAGGAGCTGTCCTGTGCATCATAGGATATGTATAAATATCCCTGGCCTCTACCATAGTTGGAAACCACTGTTCTAATGTAATTGCCTGGGATGGTGCCAGGCATCAGGATTTTAAAAAACTCCCCAGGTGAACCCAATGTGCAGCCAAAATCAAGAACCACTGCCTTAAACTAACCACTGACAGGGCTATTATCTGCAGAGTCCCAAAGCCAAGGCCAAGCAAAAGCAAACTGAAGGGAGCTGCCCTCTGAAACGCCAAAGAAACAACACCTGTTTGTGCCCGTTTGTGCCAAGAGACTGTCAGCAGCCACTCACATGATGAAGCACGTGGATCCGGTAGGAGCCCTCAGAGGGCTTGCCGTCGTGTACAATGTTGGCAATGAGGTCATAGGTGGTATTCTTGTGTACTGCTTGCACTTCCTCAGACAAGTATTCCCTCAGATCCACATTTCTGATAACGATGGAAAAAAAGCCAGAATATCAGACTAAGGCTCTGAGGTTAGGGAAAATGTCCTATACAAACAGACCACAAAGTTCTTGAACCCTATTTTAGGACCCTAGCTCTGGGTAGGGTAGGGCCCTTGCAGAGCCATGAGAGTCTAGGTTTGCTGGAATTCACACAATTTTCTAACAAGACAAATGTGTTCTATGAGAAAAGCACCCTTTAAAAGCACGTCTAGGAGTCAAAAGCGCAGGGCCTGGACTCACTCTAACTTGAACTAGAATCCCGACTCGGCCTCTTCAGGGCTGTGTGTGAATTTAAGCAGGTATACAACCTAAGCCTCTTCTATGGTATGAGAATGAGAGTCACTGTCCCCTCAGAGAGGTGAGGAATAGGTGAGATAATAGGAATAAAGCATCTTACCCACCACCCTCCCTAGGAACTCAGCTGCGGATGCAGCACTCAGTCAACACCTGGTCTTTGGCCTTAGTCTGTGGAAGGCCTGACCACATGATTATGTGGGGTGCCACTGTATGTCATCATTGTAACAATCTCAATATGACAAATCATTCACATTTTTTTCCTTTTATTTTCTGAGACTTTGCTTCTTTATTTGATCAAGTGGCAGAATGGTTACAAGTAACAGAAACACACCCAAGCTAGTTTAAGCACAAAGAGAGAATGTATTCCAGGTTTTCAGACTAGGAAATGCAGCTGGAACCAGGGCCTAGAGAGGAAACAGGATCCAAGAAAGCTACCTGGTCTCTTTTCTGCTTCCTTTTGAATCAGCTTTATTCCTCTCCCTCATTTTACAGCCTGTCTTTCTCTTCTATATGTGACCCCCACACCTTGGCTACCCCACAGCTTCCAAATTTTTCAGTTCTGATTGTCAAGAAACTACTGACTAGGTTCCTTCAAATGGGACTTAGAAACATTACATTTATTTTTAATATCTAACATTTACTTTCAAATATGGAGAAGCATTCTTGAGCTATCTTAAATAAAAGATTTCCCTATTTTTGGGGGGGTTTTGTTTTTTGTTTTGTTTTGTTTTTTTTGAGGCAAGGCCTTACTCTGTCACCCAGGCTAGAGTGCAGTGGCTTCACCATAGCTCACAGCAACCTCAAATCCTGGGCTTAACCCATCCTCCTGCCTCAGCCTTCTGAGTAGCTGGGACTACAGGTGCTCACCACAGCGCTCAACTAATATTTCTATTTTTTGGAAAGACAGGGTCTTGCTGATGCTGGTCTTGAACTCCTGGCCTTAAGTGATCCTCCCGCCTCAGCCTCTCAACGTGCTAAGATTACAGGTGTGAGCCACCACACCTGGTCATTTTTTTTTTTTTTTTTTAAGAGGCATAGTCTGACCCTGTTGCCCAGGTGACAGTACAGTGGCATGATCATGGCTCACTGTAACCTTAAATTCCTGGGCTCACTGTAACTTTAAATTCCTGGGCTCAAGCGATATTCCTGCCTCAGCCTCCTGAGTAGCTGGGAGGACATTCTCACAGCTAACCATGCCCGGCTAATTTTTTTATTGTTTTGTAGAGGCGGGATCTCACTATGTTGCCCAGGCAGTCTGAACTCCTGGGCTCAAGGGATCCTCCCACCTCAGCCTCCCAAAGTGCTGGGATTACAGGTGTGAGCCACTGCACCCAGCCTCCCTTGCGTTTTAGCTGTTGAAGTCTATCCATCCATTGGTATAAATGTATATTGGTTTTTGAAAAGTAAAGTATTACAATGAATGCTTACTGTGAAGACTATACAAAGACACTTAATAAGAACTTTCAAATAGTTAAACAGGGAAATACATCTATAATGAATATTAACATGAATATTAAGAGAATATATTAAGTACATAATTTTAGGAAAAATATTTGGAACCTATAAATATTTATAAAAATTTAAATAATATAAAGCAGAAAAAGATTATATCATATTTCTAATTTCTGTAAAATTATCTAATGTACTACTACTCACTATATGAAACACAACGTCATCTCTGGAAGCATTCACAAGAAACCACTAATGGTAGCCATGTCCAGTTATATATCTTCCTTTGAATTTAGACTACGTGGGCCGGGCGCAGTGGCTCATGCCTGTAATCCTAGCACTCTGGAAGGCCAAGGCGGGCGGATTGCTCGAGCTCAGGAGTTTGAAACCAGCCTGAGCAAAAGCGAGACCCTGTCTCTACTATAAATAGAAAGAAATTAATTGGCCAACTAAAAGTATATAGAAAAAATTAGCTGGGCATGGTTGGCACATGCCTGTAGTCCCAGCTACTTGGGAGGCTGAGGCATAAGGATTGCTTGAGCCCAGGAGTTTGAGGTTGCTGTGAGCTAGGCTGACGCCACGGCACTTACTCTAGCCTGAGCAACAAAGCGAGACTCTGTCTCAAAAGAAAAAAAAAAAAAAAATAGACTACATGAATAGATTAACTTCAAAAATACAAGGAGTTTTAAATGTAAACCATGTAGTAAGAAACAACTTTGTTTTAATTATATTTTGTAGCTTTCTGCGTTGGTAACATCTGTATGTTTGTACTGACAGTGTCTCATATGAGATACAGATTGTAATAAATATTCATGTGGGGGGAGGGGGGGACAGGGCATTTATTGAAACCTTAAAATTTGTACCCCCATAATATGCCGAAATAAAAAAAATAAAAATAAAAATAAATATTCATTATTAAAGAAAATTTAGATGAGTCCTAAGAAATCAGTGTGAGCTCCAGATAGCCAACCTGCCTGCTAGCTGCTAAAAACTGACTTCTCATGTTTTCTCTTCAGCTTCAACAATAGCTGATAGGACTTGTCTGAATGAGTCCTAGAGAAGCCTTCAGGAGTATTTATACTCAAGATTTCATGACTGAACCAAAACTGCTCAAGTGGCAAAAGAGAATAAATACATGTTTAATCATTTGGCTTTCTGAAACAGACAAATGAACAAATGATACACATCTCCCAATCAGAATAAGAAACCAATTAAGAGAAAAACTAATTAGCCCAAAGTGAAACTTTAAACCTGTCCTCAAAAAACCCTATCTCCAAGGCTGGGCGCAGTGGCTCACGCCTGTAATCCTAGCACTCTGGGAGGCCGAGGCAGGCAGATAGCTCGAGATCAGGAGTTCGAAACCAGCCTGAGCGAGAGCCCCGTCTCTACCAAAAATAGAAAGAAATTAATTGAGCAACTAAAAATATATACACAAAAAATTAGCCGGGCATGGTGGTGCATGCCTGTAGTCCCAGCTACTCGGGAGGCTGAGGCAGGAGGATTGCTTGAGCCCAGGAGTTTGAGGTTGCTGTGAGCTGGGCTGATGCCACGGCACTCACTCTAGCCTGGGCAACAAAGCAAGACTCTGTCTCAAAAAATAGAAAAAAAAAAAGGAGTCTTACAGAAGTTTTCTGAGTTAGAAAGCAACAAACTAAAAACATCTAGTATGACTCCTCCCAATTTCCCAAATGTTCATAAAGACCTGCATGATAAATTAAAAATAAGACCATCCATCAAAATGTATAACTTGCTGTCAAAAGGAAGAAATTGAACACATTCTAGACTTTAACCTCTGAGGGAAAACTAAGATAAATGGACCCCAAGATGGCAAGATAGATCTGGAGTCATCCCCACAGCCTGTGCCTAGCTACAGTGTGTGAGAAAGCGTGATTATCAGCTAATACCCACGCAGACCCTCACTCTCCAGACAATCTCCAAAGCCACAGAGATTCCTACCTGAACTGCCCCACTTGTATTAACGCTTCTTCCCTACACCAAAAAAACTCTAATTCCCCGCCAGTAGCAGCAGAAGAGGTTAAACGGGAATTGCATCCTGGTAAACATCTTTGGAGTTCCTAAAATACATGTATCCTTTCAATAAAAACCCGTAACTTATGTACTATAAGTAGGCTTTGTTCCTTGCAATCTCCAACTAACACTGTCCAAAATTAATAGTGGTTCAAACATCTGAAAAAAAATTCAGGTACATCCCCTCTAAGAGGAAGTAAAGCAGGATGATACTTACGTAATAGGGAAGTTGACAATAGTTGGATTCTTCTCTACAAAGAAGTTGTTCTTAGTAAATCTCTTGATACAAAAGATTAGATATGGAGGCAGCTTGGTGAGCTGGAAGCGCTTTAGAAAGTTCTCCTTGTAAGTCTTATATTCCTAAAGAAAGAAAAGAAAATTATCAAATTAATTCTGGAGCTCAATAGCTATTAGAGTAGGAGCATGAGTTTTGTTTTGGTTTTTAAAATATAATTTTGCCTCATACCTAGAGTTCATAAGACACCTGGTCTCAGAAACCATGTGTAAGAGTAGCATTAGCAATTTGGCTAAAGCTGATTAAAATACCCCAACAGTGGGGCTGTGTTTCAGCCAGCCTGTGATCATACCATTGAACTGAGTACAGGAAATAAAACTGTCCAATGAAAAACAGGATTTGTTAAAAGCTGCACAATTAAAACCATGCAAGTCTCAATTCAAAATATGGAAAACCTTCCTGACTTTGCAGCAGTGAGGAGCCCCTCATCATCCAGTTTTCCAGCAGAGGTGGCAACTGACTTCTCATGTTCCTACCTCCTCAAAGGTCCCAAGACTCCTGGGTCAAGTGCAATCCAGCAGGACACATTTACCGAGGGCTCACTCGATAGATACATGCACCCAAGCCCAGGGGCTTAAAAGCTGCTCAAACATGAATTTGTTTTTCCTTAACACAAACTCTTATCCTTAGTAAAAACTAAGAGATAGGAGTGAAAGTCTTGCCTTAATCAGAGAGAAAATACCAGTGAAAGCATTCTTCTCTAGAGTGGATGAGTTCTGTAAGAAAGGACAGACCCCTCCAAGGATCCTCAAGTTTCCCAGGAAAATACATTAATTTAAAATTAGGGCTGGGCAAGGTGGCTCAGTCCTGTAATCCTAGCACTCTGGGAGTCCAATGCAGAAGGACCACTTGAGCTCAGAAGTTTGAGACCAGCCTGAGCAAGAGCGAGACTCTGTCTCTACTAAAAATAGAAAAAAATTAGCCGGGCAACTAAAAAAAAACAGAAAAAATTAGCCAAGTGTGGTGGCTCACACCTGTAGTCCCAGCTACTCAGGAGGCTAAGGCAGGAGGATTCCTTGAACCCAGGAGTTTGACATTGCTGTGAGCCAGGCTGATGCCCCGGCACTCTAGCCTGGTGACAGAATGAGACACTATCTCAAAAAAATAAAATTCAAAATAAAATAAATAAAATTAGGATATGTATACTCCAAAACCTTCCGGATGGTGACCTTATAAAATACCAAGTTAAGAGTTCCACTTCCATCTCATTTGACTGTTCAGTTACAGATTAAACTCCCTGTTCTACTCCTTTCCCCCTTCTCACTACAGCACTTGACTACTTTAAAAAAAAAAAAAAAAGGCATTCCACTTCCAGTATTATATTAACAGCACGAGGAGTTACGCTGATCTGATCCCCAGCAAAACTGGTTAAAATTATTAAACGGCCAGATAGCAAATGAAGAAACATTTAATAAAGCAAATGTTTTCCTTTAATGTTTTTTCCTAAAATTGTTACTAAAATAAAATCTAGTAACCTGGTAGGAAAAGCAAGAATACGTGGTACTTGAAGTGTGGTACTTGAACTAAGGTCTCTCCCAGTTCAGCGAGAGGAAAACCATACTCCAAAGGAAGTGCAGCCAGGAACACAAGGTTCTCTCTCCCCTAGCTACCAGAGGAGTATCTTCCCATGAGGGACAGGGTGTCAGCGTTTCTCGTCTTGCCCCTAGCTACATGTTGCTGAGGCTAAACTACAGGTGACCATCCAAAACCATCCAAAGCAAAAACTGACGAAAATGTGAGGAAAATAGATAAATCAAAAATAATGTTGGAGACTTCAATACCCCACTTTCAATAATGGACAGAACCACCAGGCAGACGATCAACAAAGAAATAGAAGATACAACAACACATAAACAACTACATGTAACATATATATATAGAACACTCCACTACCAATACCAGAATGTACATTCTTCTCAAATGCATGTAGCCCTTTCTACAGAATAGACCATAAAACAAACCTCAATAAATTTAAAAAGATAGAAATAGGCTGGGCGTGGTGGTTCACGCCTGTAATCCCAACACTTTGGGAGGCTGAGGCGGCGGGATCACTTGAGCCTAGGAGTTTAAGACTAGCCGAGGCAACATAACAAGAGTCCATCTCTACAAGAAATAAATTAGCTGGGCACAGTGGCACATGCCTATACTTCAAGCTACTCAGGAGGCTGAAGCAGGAAAACTGCTGGGTCCAGGAGTTTAAGGTTACAGTGAGCTATGATTGCAAACTCCAGCCTGGGCAACAGAGTAAGCCCCTATCTCTGAGATTAAAAAAAAAGAAACCAAGAAATAGTTAACTAAGCAAATAAAAAGAAACTTTTAAGTTGCTAACGGGTAATATAATAAGAATAAATTATTACATTTTATTTATTTATATTTTAGTTTTGAAATATTCTTATTTAATACTGTTATAACATTTTCTTAAAGTTAGGAGTTTTTCCCTACTTTTGTGAGTTTCTACTGTCCTAAATACCCCTCCTTCCTCTATATTACCCAAAGGCAAGCAGAAAGCCTAAAAGGGATGTATGGGAAGTACAGAAAAGGGGTACTGTAACTTATGAGTTGAGGGTGACCAGCTAGAAATGCCAGGGAGTCTGGGAGGCTCAACAAAGACACAATATACTTTAGAATAAGTACATCACATACACGTTGATTCTCAAAGATAAAAAGAAAATGAAAAAGTTGCAAGAAAGCAAGGGCAAGTTTTAGAATGTAGGTGTGCAAATGCGTGATGCACCTTCTCAGTGATGCCGTTGAACTTGGCCAGGATGTTGAAGAGCGGCACCTGGGGAATGATGAGCTGCTCCTTCTCGTCCTTGTAGAGGGGGGCGGTGGGAAGATCCAGCGTCAGATACATGAAAGTGGACTCCACCATCGTCTCCTGGTACTCGTCATTATGGAGCAACTGCTCTTTTTCTTCTGCTGGCTAGAAATGAGTGAGAAGAAAAGAAGGGAAGGAATGTGAGCAGCACGGAGGCCAACACAGATGGAGAGAAACAATGTTTTTGTTACACTGACATTTCCTTCATCTGAAGGGAAGGAAGAGGGTGCCTGAGAGCCTGGGCTGTTCCAATACCACCTGGTTAGAGCAATTCAAGAACCCACAAGCTTCCTTCTTCAGAGATTCTGCTTATGTACCAGACTATTACCTAAAAAGCTCTTAGACTACCCTAGAAAGCTTAGCTGAACTTTCTGAAAAACATACCAGCACCACCCAGTGGCCAGACCACTTAAACCAGCAGCCTTACATCCCAGCACTAACTCCCAAACTCACAGTGTACTGGCATGGCAAAGGACTCAAGAGAGTGGCCACTCAGCTGGTGCCTTTAGGACCTCTTCATGGGGCAAGCAGCCTTGTCTCTCCTAAGTCCCCTCAGGCAGCATGTATCAGTCCAAGACCCAGGCTCCACTAACTCACCAGATCAGGATGAGGAAGCTTTTTAGTGAAGATCCTCATGGAACCCTGGAAAACGTCAGTCACAATAGCTGCACAAACAGAAAGCAAATGCAAATTCTGTGAGGTTGGAAAACTCATCCAAAATACATTTCCAGGCCGGGCACAGTGGCTCACGCCTGTAATCCTAGCACTCTGGGAGACTGAGGTGGGCGGATTGCTCGAGCTCAGGAGTTCGAAACCAGCCTGAGCAAGAGCGAGACCCTGTCTCTACTATAAATAGAAAGAAATTAATTGGCCAACTAATATATATAGAAAAAAAAAAAATTAGTCGGGCATGGTGGCACATGCCTGTAGTCCCAGCTACTTGGGAGGCTGAGGCAGCAGGATTGCTTGAGCCCAGGAATTTGAGGTTGCTATGAGCTAGGCTGACACCATGGCACTCACTCTAGCCTGGGCAACAAAGCGAGACTGTCTCAAAAAAAAAAAAAATACATCTCCAACTTCTAAATTTCAGAAATAAACCAGCATCTTCCAGCATAAGACCCAAAGCTCTCACTAAGCCAGAAGTTTCCCTTTATAACATATACCAGCAAGCTACCTTTATAATTATTTGTGTAAATAATTATTTTCTGTCTCCTCCATGAGCATCTTTTGGCCCTCTAATACAAGGCCTGGACCATAAGAGAAAAAGTCTGTTTGAAATGAATGAATGATTTACAGAGCCTGGAGATACAGAATCACAAAAAATTCACAGGCAAAACAGGGCACAACAAAGGAACTTCCCATATCTATACATTGCCCATACAGGGAGACAATGTCCAGCCTGCACTGGACACACAAGGAAAATGACAGACTAACAGATGGGCCAGAACAGAACCAAAGCAACAAGACAGAAAGCACAAGCAGGTTCTAGAACCCTGGCAGGACACAAGTTAGAACTCAGAGGTGAGCACAGGCTAAAGACACCTGGTAGGGAGGGCAGGGCCACCTACTAGAAAGAACACCAGGCCACAATCCCATGTCAAGACATCATCAAAGCCATCAGAAAACAGAAAGAAGAAAACTGCACTGGGTCTCAAAATGACTCACCTAGCTCTGAAGTCTAGAAGCTAATAGTTATAACTGGCACTCATGAAAAATGTCCAACTACTGCTAAGCCAATAGGGATGCTGAGGGACAGAGGGATCCAAGTCTGAGAATCTGTGGGAGGCCGGCCTCATCCCTCCAGCCAGAGGCTCAGAGTGAGGAAGTAGCTTTTTCTGCTTTAACCTTCAAGCCTTTCTTAACTTGCTTAACAAGCCAGGCAGACCACATTACATCTTACGTTGCCAGGACACTAGGAGTCTACAACATGCTGCCCAGCCTCTCGGTTTCAAACTGGGTCAGGATTTCCAGGGCACAATTATATTCATTTCTGCTTATTAAAAAGACCACTGAATCTGTTTAATACCAGAAACAAAGGTACTTTCTGGTCATGTCAGTGGTACTGGCTTTCTAGTTTCTTGTCAAGCTCCAAAGATAAATTTGTTTTGGTTTTTCAAAGAAAACTGAATTGAATAGCATGTAAGAAGCAAATAATAGGATAGGTGGTATGACTCTGCGACAAAACACACAGATGACAGAAGTCTGGGGATGCTGGTCTACAGAACGAAGCCAGGCTGTGGCCTGACACTGGGTCCCTCCCGCCTATCCTGCTCTGTCAAGATGACTTCCCATGACCCCTCTGCACCCCTATGTGCCAGGGACAGTGAGTCCCTGCCCTGGCTTCCCCACCTGCAGGCTCCTCTACCTGGGCTCTCATGACTTTGCTTGTGACAAAGTCATGCCTATCTGCCAAGACCGCTCAAGGCCAGGGCTTCTGCCAAACTTTCCCCAGTTGACCCCCAGTGACTCCTGCTGGGCCTGCAGGACACTTTGCTCTCTTTCCCACATGACCACACACTAGAGGTTTCTGGGCCTGTCCTGGAGGGTCCATTCCACAGAGTGTTCTGACAGTGGAGCCTGTGTTTCTCTCACATCCCTGCAGGTCAGCAGGACGGCGAGTCAGGCTGGGCACGAATGGACACACACATGCTTATTCGCTTACTGAGCACCTGCTCTGTGCAGGGCTGGGGTTTTCGCTCTCCATGCCCCTGTGCATGGTGACATTGCTGCATTCATGTGGAATGCCCTGGGTTCTCTGAAACAGAAGACCCCAATTACCAAAGGCTTAAACCAATGGGGGTTTATGGTGATCATACAGGGAGGGGTCTGGAGGCAGGCAGGACTGGCTCATTCTCTGCTCTTAGCAGACTGGCTTTGGTCCCCATGCTCGTGGCTTCAGATATCATGTTCAATTTCAAAGCAATAAATGGGGAAGAAGGATCCAGTGCCAAGTTTGACTTCCCAGAGATCCTGTGGGCATTCCATTGGCTGACTCAAGTCCCATGGCCACCCTCACTTGCAAGGGAGTCTGGAAAAGGGATTATTCTCACTTGTGATGAGACAACTACAGCTCTTCCCCCAAAAGAACATTCTATTATTAAGGAAGAAGCAAGAAATGGGTATTGAGCAGGGAATTGAGGGCACCAGTGTGGCACTCATTCTGCAGATGGGAAAGCTAAGGCCAAGAGATGGGAAGGACTTCACAAAGGGAACTGAAATTCTTTTGCTCCCCCCAACCCCTATTTAACAAGAAATAGGGTCTCGCTCTGTCGTCCAGGTTGGAATACAGTGGCACGATCATAGCTTGCTCTAACAACAAACTCTTAGGCTCAAGCAATCCTCCTGGCTTGGTCTCCAGAGTAGCTAGAGTCTATCGATGCATACCACTACAATCTGCTAAATTTTTTTGTTTATTGTAGAGATGGGGTCTCACTATGTTGCCCAGGCTCAAACTCCTGGCCTTAAGCAATCCTCTTGCCTCTGCTTCCCAAAGTGCTGGATTACATGCATGAGCCACCATACCCAGCCCCATTTATTTTGTTTATCTTTTTGGAAGACTTAGACCTATGTAACCTTGGATCTGAGCCCCATGCCCATTTATTTTCTATTTGCAATATTCATGGAGTACGAGTGCACTTTTGCTACTGATATACTGTGCTATGGTGATGTCCGGGCCTTCAGTACATACATCGCTGAAGCAAGGCACATGGTATCCACCAAGCAACCTCCCATCATCCACTCCCCTCCCACTCCCCCCGCCCCTCAGGTCTCCATTGTCTACTGTAAGGGAGCTAAAATTCAAACTGGATCTCCTAATGCCAGGGGTGGCCATTTTTTAGCACTTCACTGCTCTTCATCTTACTCTCTGGGGCCCAAAAAAGTAAAAGAAGGAATTATTCATATTATCCATTCACTCATCCCAAGAAATCTGCTGGCACACACCTACATGAGTGCTCATGCTAGGCACCGGAGACACAAGGGCAAATAGAGCCAGGCTCCTTCCTTACACCTCCCAATCCAGATGAGCTGGACAGGGCTGCCCAAAACCCAACAATGTGTGTCCTATAGGTCACTCGAGGCACAGGTGAAGGGCCCACAGGAGCTGAGGGACAGGTGAACAGACTGTCAAATGACAGGAAGGTTGGGAAGAGGCATTCAGCTGCAAGTGCAGAGACACTGCTGACACCCTGGACTCTGTCCCCAGTACTGTGTGAATGAACTCACTTAATCCTCAAAATAACCTTGTACCACAGATGCTATTTCCATCCTTCTAGGTATAGATGGAGAAACTGAGGAACAGAGAAGCTAAGAATTGGACTAAGGTTACACAGCTAAGTAGTCTGAATATGGGCAGCCGGGCCCCAGAGGCATACCCCCGTCTGCTCTGCCGTCCTGCCAGGGGCAGCAGGGGGATGGAGGCAAGGAGTTGTAAGTCACCAGCAGCATGCAAGCAAATGGCCCTCCATCATGGATGCTGAGTACCAGGCAAGAAAATGGACGGAGGAACTCCAACTGACACTGCGTGGATGATGTAGGGGTCAGCTGCAGTGCTGCTACATCCCTGCGAGTCCAGCCCCTCTTGCAGACACATAGGTTGATGTTATTTTATGTCTTAATTAAACAGAGAGGAGTTTAATTTAAAAAAACAAAAAAACCAAAAAACCAAGACCACTGGGGAGCCAGGCACAATGGGTCATGCCTGTAATCCTAACACTTTGGGAGGCCAAGGCAGGAGGATTGCTTGAGCTCAAGAGCTCGAGACCGGCTGGGCACGGCGGCTCACGCCTGTAATCCTAGCACTCTGGGAGGCCGAGGCAGGCAGATTGCTCGAGGTCAGGAGTTCAAAACCAGCCAGAGCAAGAGAGAGACCCTGTCTCTACTATAAATATAAAGAAATTAATTGACCAACTAATAGATATAGAAAAGATTAGCCAGGCATGGTGGCGCATGCCTGTAGTCCCAGCTACTCGGGAGGCTGAGGCAGAAGGATTGCTTGAGCCCAGGAGTAGGAGTTTGAGGTTGCTGTGAGCTAGACTGACGCCACAGCACTTACTCTAGCCTGGGCAACAAAGCAAGACTCTGTCTCAAAAAAAAAAAAAGAGTTCGAGACCAGTCTGGGCAGCATAGCAAGACCCTATCTCTACACAAAAAAGACTATTGGGAATATAACCATAGTCTAATGAAATATATTCAGAAAACTTACCCTGGGTATATAATACACACACACACAAAGATAAATAGTTAAAAACAAAGGGATAAGAAGTTGCAAAGTTGGCCGGGCGCGGTGGCTCACGCCTGTAATCCTAGCTCTCTGGGAGGCTGAGGTGGGCGGATCATTTGAGCTCAGGAGTTCGAGACCAGCCTGAGCAAGAGCAAGACCCCGTCTCTACTATAAATAGAAATAAATTAACTGGCCAACTAATATATATAGAAAAAATTAGCCAGGCATGGTGGCGCATGCCTGTAGTCCCAGCTACTTGGGAGGCTGAGGCAGCAGGATTGCTTGAGCCCAGGAGTTTGAGGTTGCTGTGAGCTAGGCTGACGCCACAGCACTCACTCTAGCCTGGGCAATAAAGTGAGACTCTGTCTCAAAAAAAAAAAGAAGTTGCAAAGTTTTTAAATAGACAACAAAAAAGAGCTCCTTTTTACAAGTAACGTGACTTACTCTTCTTTTTCTTCTTTGTGCCCCCCAGAGCTGAGTGCAGAGCATTGAGAAACCAAGACAGAAAGTCGACTCCATCCCCTAGAAAAGAAGGAAGGGTGGACATATTGAAGCTGGAGGCATGAAAGCAACCCAAACCACGTGCTGGGTGGATGACTCCACATTCCTGGTTCTCTTCCTTCCTCTCTGGCCATACCACCCTATCCCCTGTGTATCCTCCTTTATCTGACCAGTAAATGCTGGCACACCTCAAGGTCAAGCTCTTACGCTTCCAATCTATCCTCTCTCCCTAGGCTCTATGATCCATGATGGAACCTTCCATCATCATCTCTACCCCAAACTTGTATCTCATCATCCAGTGATGACCAAAACAAATGTATAATGATCATTAATATTCACTTCTCCTGAATAAGCTCAGACTTTCTTCTTCCCTTCTCTAGCTTACAAAGATTCCTGTCTTGCAGGAAGGTAATTTTTTCTACCACCAGGACTGAAAGGCATCTAGGGGAACCTAGAGCAAGGGGCTCTAGGAATAAGCACGTGGGCAGCACTGCTGACACATGAGAATGCTGTCTAAGGAGGCTGCCAGATTATTCCTAAGCCTACTTCCCCACTAACTAAGATTAGCTTCTATTTATTTCCTCTTTGCTCACCCAATTAAAATCTCGAAGACTAAAATGTCTTCCTTAACTTCATTTCCTTAATCCCAAAAGCCTCTGACATTCCCACAGAATGACTTTCTTTTTATTCACCTCACAGAGAATGCTTTTATGTGACAATATGCTATAACAGCAAGAATCTCTTTGTACATCTAAACACTAAGCAGGCCGAGCATTGTGGCTCAGGCCTGTAATCCTAGCACTCTGGGAGGCCGAGGCGGGTGGATTGCTCGAGGTCAGGAGTTCGAAACCAGCCTGAGTGAGACCCCATCTCTACTATAAATAGAAATTAATTGGCCAACTAATATATATAGAAAAAATTAGCCAGGCATGGTGGTGCATGCCTGTAGTCCCAGCTACTTAGGAGGCTGAGGCAGCAGGATTGCTTGAACCCAGGAGTTTGAGGTTGCTGTGAGCTAGGCTGACGCCACGGGACTCACTCTAGCCTGGGCAACAAAGCAAGACTCTGTCTCAAAAAAAAAAAAAAAACAGGGCCGGGCGCGGTGGCTCAAACCTGTAATCCTAGCTCTCTGGGAGGCTGAGGTGGGCGGATCATTTGAGCTCAGGAGTTCGAGACCAGCCTGAGCAAGAGCAAGAGCAAGACCCCGTCTCTACTCTAAATAGAAAGAAATTAATTGGCCAACTAAAATATATATATAGAAAAAATTAGCCGGGCATGGTGGCGCATGCCTGTAGTCCCAGCTACTTGGGAGGCTGAGGCAGCAGGATTGCTTGAGCCCAGGAGTTTGAGGTTGCTGTGAGCTAGGCTGACGCCACGGCACTCACTCTAGCCTGGGCAATAAAGTGAAACTCTGTCTCAAAAAAAACAAAAACAAAAACAAAAACAAAAACACTAAGCAACTGATAATCTGCTAGGTCTCAGAGACTGGGGAAACTATGTCTATGTGACAACAAAACTATCACACCCAACAGTGGCTATGACAAAAGAAACTGGGAAACTTTATTCATAGGGCAACCTGATTTTTCTGCATCTCTAAAAGCAATTATGCTGTAGCTTTCCAATGCTGTCAAAAGCTAAAAGGCCTCAACTTAATATCCACCTCCAGGCCAGGAGTCATCATCTGTAGAGCACTGTGAATGCTGACACTGAACTATCTACCCATCATGGCTCACAAAAAATTCATTCTCAACAAAAATTTCACACCTCAACGCAGCCTTAATATAAAAACCTGGGATCTCAGAGAATTGATCCAGAAACAAAAATGTCCCTACAAACAAAAGATAACCTACCCATCCTAGCTGTTGGAAATCATAGTCCTACACAGCACAAAATCAGGCTGTCACCTGTTCAGAAGGGTGAGGAACTCAGATTTTACTAGCCATATTATAAACTACTAAACACCATGAACAGCCACACTCAAATGGCTTAATAACTTCTGCTCATTTGGGAATAAATCATGGAGTTTCTGATCAATATATATTATCCAACCCAAACTGTATCTTATTTCCTACTACCCTAAAGCCCCAAGAGTCCAATGGGCCTCAAATCCTACTTTCATTCCCCCGCATTTCTCCTTTCCTTAAGTACAAGAGACTCTTAAAAGCTACTAATGAACTTCTCTCTAAGCCACTCCTCAGCCAGAATATGTTTTTAAAACATAAATCCAATGTCACACTTTTGCTTTAAATGCTTTCACTGACTCCAACTGTTGGCAGGATATAATCCAAGCTCCTTAAAGTGGCATCTGGTCCCTCCCATCAGACCTCCAGCTCAGCTCTCCAATGACCCCTGGAATCCAAGGGTCCAGCTACATGCAGTCTGTCTGTGCCAGGCACCTCCCATTTCTACCCACTGTGCCACCACTCCCAGAATACCCACCCCCAACCTGCCTCCTCCTCTACTTAAAACTCAAGGGTCTCATCCTCCACTCGGACCTATGTCCCACATGTTCAACTGGGGGGTCCTTGCTCCATGCTCCCTCCTATAGCAGTCTGCCTCCTCTGCCACAGCCCTTAGTACCCTGTGATTACTTTTTGACATAAATATCTTCCCCACTAGACTGAGAGCTCCTCAAAGAGAAAAATCATGTTTTTTATCCCTTCTGCTCCAAGGCACCATGAATAAATGACATGGATGCTACATTTAGGTACAGAGTTACAGTGTCCACTTTACCCACAAGGCAATAACAGACTGGGTTTGGAGAGATGAAAACAGTCAAAATAGTTCATCAGAATAGCCTAGCATGGGACATGACAAAAATGAGCAGCATAGGTGGCAAGGCTGGTGCCTTTCCCAGTCGCCTGGTTTTGCCCTAAGCCATACAGCTTAGTTTACCAAATAAGATGAACCTTCTATTCAGCTGGAATCTCCTGCGACTGTGAGCAGGGCAGACTGATCAGAGAGGAGTGAGGAACCTAACCACACTATCCACTGGATTCACTTCTGGCTACTATCAAGATTCATTGCAAAGTGAAAATAAATTTGTTCATCAAACTAGTTTTGTTGTCCCGAAGTCAGAGGAACATGAATGACTTACTCCTTACCTTGTTTAGTGATCTGAAAAGTCTTCTTGCTGCATAGGACAACAGCCTGAAGCATCTCATGGGGTGAGACATGTGCCTTGAAATTCCGAGGGTTCCAGAGCTTTCTCATCAACTCTCCAAAACGCTGGACCAACAAGAACATGATATCCCCTGGAGGACGCTTGATGTTTTTATAATTGTCTTCTTCCAGGAAGTAGTTCCGAAGAGGAGGAACATTAGACAGAGCCTAAAATCAAACACAGTGATTAAACCAAAGTCTCTTTGCATGACCCCTTAGAGCCAAGCTCTTCCAACTAAAGTTCTTCTAATAGAACCTTGTGATGTGTCTGTAATGACCTTAAAGAGTCAAAGTAAATGGACCCTCAGAGAAATCTACCCAGAGCTCACATTATAAAAATATCCTCCACATTGAGTTTCATATGAAGGACAGTTCTGTGCATATTTTGCTGATGTAGATATCATAAAGAAGTTAAAAAAAAAAAAAACAACAAACTTTAAATCTCTACCCACTGACCAACTTATTTAATAATTTTCTTTTTTAACTCTAATTATGCCTGTGACAATATTTATTTAAATTCATAAGGTATTTAAGGCTAGAAATTCAAATACTCTTTTAGTCATCATCCATTTTGGTTGGGGAAAAGAAAACTATCTGGGAAACACAATTCCCCCATCTCTCAACTCCATATTAAAATAATATGAAGTCATGGCCGGGCGCAATGGCTTACGCCTGTAACCCTAACACTCTGGGAGGCCAAGGAGGAAGGACTGATTGAGCTCAGGAGTTCTAGACCAGCCTGAGCAAGAGTGAGACTCTGTCTCTACTATAAATAGAAATAAATTAGCCAAACAACTAAATATAGAAAAAAAAATTAGCTAGGCACGGTGGTGCGTGCCTCTAGTCCCAGCTACCCAGGAGGCTGAGGCAGTAGGATTGCTTAAGCCTAGGAGTTTGAGGTTGCTGTGAGCTAGGCTGACCACGGCACTCTAGCCCTGGAAAGAAAGTGAGACTCTGTCTCAAAAATAATAATAATAATAATATGAAAAATAATAATAATATGAAGCCAGGCACAGTGGTTCACACCTATAATCCCAGCATTCTGAGAACCAAGACAGAAGGATCACTTAAGGCCAGGAGTTTGAGGCCAGCCCAAGAAACATAGGAAGAACCCATCTCTAAAGTTAAAAAAAAAAAAAAAAAAATTACCTGGGCATCATGGTGCACACCTGTGGCCTCAGCTACTCAGAAGGCTTAGCCAGGAGGATCACCTTGAGCCCAGAAGTTCAAGGCTATGGTGAGCTATAATTACACCACTGTGCTCCAGACTGGGTGACGGAGTGAGACACTGTCTCAAAACAATAATAAAATAAAATTAGCCGGGCACAGTGGCTCACACCTGTAATCCTAGCACTCTGGGAGGCCGAGGTGGACAGATCGCTCAAGGTCAGGAGTTCGAGACCAGCCTCAGCAAGAGCGAGACCCCGTCTCTACCAAAAATAGAAAAACTTAGCTGGGCATGGTGGCACACGCCTGTAGTCCCAGCTATTCAGGAGGCTGAGGCAGCAGAGTCACTTGAGCCCAGGAATTTGAGGTTGCTGTGAGGTAGGCTGATGCCACGGCACTCTAGCCCGGGCAACAGACTGAGATTCTGTTTCAAAAATAAATAAACAAACAAATAAATAAATAAAAATAATATGAAAATCATCTGAAAAAAATGTGATGTTTTCCTATACTAAAGCCATACTATTGTATATAAAAGTGAATATACTGTTATGATGAAAAATGGTCAAAAGGTTTAAGAGAATAAAAATAAATTCTACCTCATTAAGCGAAAATATAGGCTAGCTATATCATATTAGTTTCAGAAAGAAACACATACTCATTAGTCAAAGCTATAAAACTGGGAGCAGAAGCAAAGACCAGACACTAAATAAAAATACAGTATAAAAAGTCCTTCCCAGGCTGGGCACGGTGGCTCACATCTGCAATCCCACCACTTTGGAAGGCCAAGGCAGGAGGACTATTGAGTCCAGGAGTTTAGGACCAGCCTGAGCAAGAGCAAGACCCTGCCTCTACAAAAAATAGAAAAATTTGCTCGGTGTGGTAGTACATGCCTGTAGTTCCAGCTACTCAGGAGGCTGAGACAGGAGGATCGCTTGAGCCCAGGAGTTAGAGGTTGCAGTGAGCTATGATGACGCCACTGCACTCTAGCCTGGACAACAAGAGAAAGACCCCATCTCCAAAAAAAACAAAACCAAAAAAGAACTCCTTCCTGATGAGTTCACGAATCCTTGCCAAACTTGCGCTTACCATGAACACGTTTCTTCTTTGAGGCAATCCATTTAGAAAGCAGGATAGAATGGTTTCTGCTAAATTCAATAAATCTAGGCATCGATGGCATCGACAACTCAGATCACAGACAGCACTATTATCATAGAGGGGATTAGGAAAACCCCTACAACCTTAGCCCAGCTAAAGCAGCAAGGACTTTCTGCTTAGAGAATAATTACTAAAAAAGAGGCCAGGCGCAGTGGCTCACGCCAGTAATCCTAGCACTCTGGGAGGCAGAGGCGGGAGGATTGTTTGAGGTCAGGCGTTCGAGACCAGCCTGAGCAAGGGCAAGACCCCAGCTCTACTAAAAATAGAAAAAATTAGCCAAGCAACTAAAAATAGAAAACAAAATAGCCGAGTGTGGTGGCACATGGCTATAGTCCCAGCTACTCAGGAGGCTGCGGTGGAGGATCACTTGAGCCTGGGAGTTTGAGGTTGCAGTGAGCGATGATGACACCACTGCACTCTAGCCAGGACACCAGACTGAGATAACTTTCTCAAAGAAAAAACTTATTAATTGAAAATAAGACACCTTTGGCTTTCTGCCTTTCCCATTTCAGGGTATAAGCACATGGGCACAAACAAGATATCAGATGGCCAAATCAGCAAACATTTACGCCATTAAAAATAAATCCCACATCAAGCATGGTTCTTATTTGATAGTGCCAGCAACACTGACTCTATTCCCTTATTGCCTGGATGCTCTACAGGACATGAATCCAAAGGCTGGAAAAAGCCTCACCATTTGACAGCAGCCCCTCGAGTAGACACAGTAATACTCACGTGGAATCCTCAGTATCTGGGAACCTTTTAACTGCGCTCTACAAGAAGGAAGTAACTTTTTGGCCAACACATAATACTATTTCCAGGTTACCCTCCTTCAATGTTCCTGTCTTGATCCTACCTGAAGGACAGCGTTGGCATAGTCGTTGGCTTTTATGTTATTCAATCCCACAATACCCGGCAGGTAAGTGGTACCATCATATGCCCTGGATAATTTGGCTTGCTTATCCAAGTTTGCAATTTGCTGCTTTGTGAAAGTGGGCTTCAACACATACTGTAAAGCAAAAGAAAATTCTAAGTTGTTTTAGAGCTGTGAACAGAATTCATAAGATACATCTAGAACAGCAATTTCTACAAAAACAAAAACCACTTTGATCATGAAAGTCTCACACCACATACCCAAAAAGGCCCCCCACCAAAACGTATAAAGACCAAAGTAACATGGGGTAGGTTGTCTCCACATTGCTAACCTACAAGGGGATCTCTGTGTTTAACCCCAAATCAATGAATTCCAGGTCTTTCCTCAGACTTCAGATGTGGTCACCTCCACAGTAACTACCAGAAACTATGGGAAGCTCAAGTCTCTGAAGGCAACAGGAGTCTAAGTGTCGGGTACCCGAAGGCAACAGGAGTCTAAGTGTCGGGTACCCGAAGGCAACAGGAGTCTAAGTGTCGGGTACCCGGAGACCCTCCTCCCCTGAGCTGGTGTGAGGATCTCCGTGAGGCAGGATCAGACTCTTCCCAGTCACAGAGTTATGAGTCATCATGTCACAGACCAGATAGAGGTCATCACAAACTTGCTTTGAAACCTTGAATTTATTGCAGTTTCTCCCTCTGTAAATATTGTCCATAACTATTATAACTTCAAGTATTAATAAGCCTATAAAACTGTTAAAAGTAGAATAAGCAGTATTTCAAAGACTCTAAACACCAAGCTTTCTTTAAAAATAAACAGAGTTGTCAGCACTGTAAATATGTACCACTTGCTGAAAAGGAAAACAAAAATCAACAGTCCGACTCCAATCAAAACCCAAGAGGACATTCCATGCTCTCCATTTAAGTACAGCGATTGTCTCTTGGCACAACTCACAAACTATAGCCCACAGATGGGATGTGCTGGCCATTGTGGCTACCTCATATGTCAGAAGCAGGAGCTAGTATGCAGCTTGGTATCTACTGTCCCACGCCAAGCCCCATTCACATCCCTACCTCAAAGGGTGGAAGGATAACTTATTCCATAAAAATGCTTTAATCCTGACTAGAAAGGAGCCATGTTTCTTCAGTCCTAGACCTCCATGTTAAAAGCAGAAATAACAGGTAGGCTGAAGACCACAGGCCACAATTAGGAACTTTGACCTCCTTACGTGGTTTCCCTTGTTCCTCCCAAAGGCAGAGCAGCCTCTCCAAGCCCAAAGGAACTGAGATTTTTCCCTGACCTCGGGTGGGGCAGTTCCCCAGGAACCCTGGGATAACTCACAAAGAACTGGCCCCAAATCAGCCCTGTTGGACACATACCGTGATATCCTCCAATGAGGAATCGATGATCTCATAGTTGTCTGGAAGGCAGTAAAACTTGAGGGTATGGAGGTTGAGGAAGACATGGTGGCTAAACTGCACACTGTGGATGTAGGCATGAGACTTCAAACCCCGGCCTGCAGGGGAGGGAGAAAGGCTGTAGCACAGATCAGATTTGCTTTTCCTTTCGCTATTTTCTACAGGAACATGTTAATATCAGCAAAAACAAATATTACTCCACTCATGAAATCAATCTCCCACATGAACTTCTCTCATCACAAAAATTAGTAATTAGTCTATTCCCTAGACAGTGTAAGATATTGATTGGGGAAACAAATTTCAACATGAAATATATGTGAGCTAGTTTCATATATATCAGAAATTAGAAATATTTATGTATTATATATATGATATGTACACATACATACACATATACAATACATATCCCATGACAGTCCATCATCATTCAGTCCTGAATTTCCAACTGCCCACATTCAGGACAATCTGCACCTATGTAACTTTGTTCATGTTGCCACTCCTTTCTAGACTCTCTCTCCCTTAACCATTCAAACTCTGTTATGACCTGCGGTTCACTTCACCTTCTCCATGAACTCACCAAAAACACTCCAGCTAACATTGATCTTTTGCATTTGAACTCCTACTGCCATTATTTCTACTCATGCCACAGTTAGCAGTAATCTTTATAAATTCGTTGAATTTTCTTTTATTCGTCGACCTTGACTCCTTATGAGAGCAAAGAATGTAGTTTATTTCTTGAATCCCCCACTATACTATATACATAGCAATTGCTTGGTCTGATGAACTGAAATAATAAACTTTCAGAAAAGAAAAGATTTAAAAAGTCCTTAGACCAAAAGGATTCTAAAAAAAAAAGGCCAGGCGCAGTGGCTCATGCCTGTAATCCTAGCACTCTGGGAGGCCAAGGCGGGCGGATTGCTCTAGGTCAGGAGCTCAAGACCAACCTGAGCAAGAGTGAGACCCCGTCTCTACTATAAATAGAAAGAAATTAATTGGACAACTAATACATATAGAAAAAATTAGCCGGGCATGGTGGCACATGCCTGTAGTCCCAGCTACTCAGGAGGCTAAGGTGGGAGAATTGCTTGAGCCCAGGAGTTCAAGATCAGCCTGGGGGCTGGGTGCGGTGGCTCATTCCTGTAATCCTAGCACTCTGGGAGGCTGAGGCAGGCGGACTGTTTGAGGTCAGGAGTTCAAAACCAGCCTGAGCAAGAGCAAGACTCCATCTCTACTATAGATAGAAAGAAATTAATTGGCCAACTAATATATATAGAAAAAATTAGCCGGGCATGGTGGCGCATGCCTGTAGTCCCAGCTACTTGGGAGGCTGAGGCAGGAGGATTGCTTGAGCCCAGGAGTTTGAGGTTGCTGTGAGCTAGGCTGACGCCACGGCATTCACTCTAGCCTGGGCAACAAAGCAAGAATGTGTCGAAAAGAAAAGAAAAAAAGACAAGAAAGAGAAAAGGGAGGGGAGGGGAGGGGAGGGGAGGAGAGGAGAGTGGAGAGGAGAGAAGAGAAGAGAAGAGAAAAGATCAGCCTGGGCAACATAGTGAGACACTATCCTAAAAAAATAAATAAATAAAGTTTTTAAAAAAATAAACCCAGAGTCTTTAGATCATAGTCTTTCACACAACTAATTTTTTCTCTCTTTCAGATGTATTCTGATTTTGGCCAATCAGAGAACCCCCTATTGGTTTTCTAAGACTATTTCAATTTACTGGAAACAAAGATAGGGATTATTAAACATGATTCCTGAGAATGGCTTACTTTCTTTAAAAAAAAAAAAAGGTCTCCCCAGAGCAGATCTCCAGCTAGCTCTGAAAACTTAACAAGTTTATAATTCATAACATTTATTTACCCTGAAAGTACTTGCCGCACACCAGACAGGCGTATGCATTGATATGCGAGAGGGAGATAGAACACAGCTTCTCAAAGTCAAAATCCAGTACACTCCTAAAAGAACCAAAACAAAACAGGAAAAAAAGCAAACAATTAATAGGGATGGATATGTAGGAGGGCACCCAAATGAAGCAGTGCTGGCTCCATATTCCACGATGTTACACAGCATCCTTCAGAGAAAGGTTCAACAGCCACATATACACTGTGGGGAGCGATGCTAATTCCTTACCTCCACCCACCGTGTCCCAAAGTAGTGTCAAGGTGTCGACCAGACACATAATGCGCATGAGCCTCTTTTTCATTAATATTAATATTTGTAACCCATCAAACACCTTCCACTGCAGTCACTTTCTCTGGAGGGACAGCTATAAATCTGACTTAAGTAACAGGGCCCCAACAGCATGCCAGGGACGCAAGGACATAAAAAAGAGTGAAAAAATCCTTCCATAAAAGAAAAATGGGCCATGCAAAATGGCTCACACCTCTAATCCTAGCTCTCTGGGAAGCCAAGAGGCAGGAGAATTGCTTGAGGTCAGGAGTTCGAGACCAGCCTGATCAAGAGTGACACCCATCTCTACTAAAAATAGAAAAAAATCAGCCGGAAGTGGTGGCGTGCACCTGTAGTGCCAACTCCTCAGGAGGCTGAGGCAGAAGGATTTCTTAGGCCCAGGAGTTTGCGGTTGCTGTAAGCTAGGCTGATGCCACAGCATTCTAGCCAGGCAACAGAGCAAGACTCTGTCTCAAGAAAAAATGTATTTTTGTCCATAATAATTAATGGGAAACCTAAAGAATTTTAGGGGAATACCTACAAATAGATCTATTTGTTCAAGTACAAAGTAATGGTTTGTGACTGTTAAGCAGTAAGGGACAAAAACTTTACCTCCACTGAATCCACAGATGGCAAAGGGACTTCTTCTCAAATACTGACTCTTAATAAATCTATGATACCATAGATTTTGCTATATAATAAAGGGGCCACTAGACACAAGTGGCTACTGACAAATTTAAAATACAGTCAGCCCTGGGCAGGGCACAGTGGCTCATGCTTTGGGAGGCTGTGGAGGGAAGATCACTTGAGGCCAGGAGTTCAAGACCAGCCTGGGCAACATAGTAAGACTCCGTCTCTAGAAAAAATAAGAAAAATTAGCCAGGTGTGGTAGCGCACACCTATAGTCCCAGCTACTGAGGAGGCTGAGGTGGGAAGATCACTTGAGCCCAAGGTTACAGTGAGCTATGATCGCGCTGTACTTCAGCCTGGGCAATAGAGCAAGACTCTATCTCTTAAAAAAATAGTCATCCCTCGGTATCCACAAGAGATTGGTTCCAAGACCCCCATAGATACTAAAATCCACAATGCTCAAGTCCCTACAGTTGGCCCTCCATATCTGTGGGTTCCATATCCCCCAACACAGAGTACCAACCATAATTATATAAAATTTAAAATTCAGCTTCTCCATTGCATAAGACACATTTCAAATGCTCAACAGCCGGCCGGGCACGGTGGCTCATGCCTGTAATCCTAGCACTCTGGGAGGCCGAGGCGGGAGGATTGCTCGAGGTCAGGAGTTCGAAACCAGCCTGAGCAAGAGCGAGACCCCGTCTCTACTATAAATAGAAAGAAATTAATTGGCCAACTAATATATATAGAAAAAATTAGCCGGGCATGGTGGCACATGGCTGTAGTCCCAGCTACTGGGGAGGCTGAGGCAGAAGGATTGCTTGAGCCCAGGAGTTTGAGGTTGCTGTGAGCTAGGCTGACACCATGGCACTCTAGCCTGGGCAACAAAGCGAGACTCTGTCTCAAAAAAAACAAAAAAAAACAAAAAAAACAAATGCTCAACAGCCACATGTGGCTTGTGCCTACCACAATAAACAGCTCTTATGGAGAGCAATTCCATAAGTGCAGAAAGTTCTACTTGATAGCATTATCCCAGAACATACGTTGAAAAGCATGCTAACATGCCATCTGGGAATCAGTGAAAAGACTACCACAATAAGGTAAACCACCTCTGCTTTCAAACAAATTTTGCTTTCTCTGCTGAATCCCAGGTTCTTAGAATAGTACAAAGTGGGTGCTCAATAAATATTTAAATCTTCTGCTATTATTTTAAAGACACTATCCCATTATTTCAGCATACAAATTCAAAATGAGCTAAAAGCACTTCAAGCATGTGCCCACCTTTGAACAACATTTGTTCTGACACTTCCACAATATGTACTTCTGCCACTTTAAATTGACGGACAATGGTTATTAAACACACCAGGAAGCACAATTTTCTGGGCAGTAAGCTTTAAAAGGGGTAAAATTTGTGAATGTGTTGTTCAATGTACAGTCCAAAGAACTTTCTGCATGGATCCCATTGTTTTTTTGCTACCCTCGGCATCTGTCCTGCTGACCTGTTAATGGTATCCAGGTATGGACAGTGGCGGCTCCTGCGGTCTTCAGAATCCTCTCGGCCATTCTTTGCTAAAAGGAAAATCATCATAGGCTTTGAAAATGGGAAACTTTCACTCAGGGTCAACTAATAGTATAAACAAAGAAACAAAAAAATGGAAAAAACTAATCAAGATGAGCGATTTTACAGATGGTAACAACATCCAAAAAAAGTCCATTAATGGAACAAGCCCCACACTGGGATATTTGGTATACATATAACCAATGAAAGTTTTGTTTGCATGTTATATAAAAAAATCCCATGCAGCATGAAAAGTATCATGAAATATATCACAGATACTAAGATAAACTGAATGTAATGTGCAAGTACTGCACAGTTTAAAGAAGACTGTGGCGCAGTGGCTCACGCCTGTAATCCTAGCTCTCTGGGAGGCCGAGGTGGGCGGATCATTTGAGCTCAGGAGTTCGAGACCAGCCTGAGCAAGAGCGAGACCCCATCTCTACTATAAATAGAAAGAAATTAATTGGCCAACTAATATATATAGAAAAAATGAGCCGGGCATGGTGGCGCATGCCTGTAGTCCCAGCTACTTGGGAGGCTGAGGCAGGAGGATTGCTTGAGCCCAGGAGTTTGAGGTTGCTGTGAGCTAGGCTGACGCCATGGCACTCACTCTAGCCTGGGCAATAAAGTGAGACTTTGGGCCGGGCGCGGTGGCTC
>VSMD01010183.1:0-19631 GCA_008750895.1 Mirza zaza
ACACACACACACACACACAGAGCATGCAATGCTTCCAGGGCTAAGATCTTATTGAATAATAGAGGTTAGGGACTATAGATACACTATGATGGGTCCCACCGATCCTCTATTGCTCAATTGCAATAGCATCTACATGTCATTTAGTGGCAGAATATCTAATAGATACTTCAGCAAGGTAATGAAACGAGTGCTGAAGTGATGCTGTCTGCAACTGCAGCTCTACCTGCCCTGTCCAATTGTGTGTAGAATGCAGATGGACAGCTTTCCACACAGATGCTACTGAACTCCAATAGGAAATCACATGAAACATGACAAGGGCATCCTGACACATAGTTTATGTGATGGAACACAACTTTGTCTTGATCAAAAATTATACAATAAGATTTTCTAAGAAGCCAGTTTATGAAGCAAATAACTAATCAGGGTATCTTTACTCAGGAATAATTCTGGGTCTCCTTTTGCATTTTACCGCATTTGTAGTGGAATTCTGCCAACTCAGAACTGTATGGTGCAATATGTGATAATCCCATTCAAATTTAGAGCATAGAGGAGATGAGGACTCTTGGGTATCAAAAGCTGAATTGTCTCAGTTTTATCTTAGTGCTTCATGTTTTTAACCCATGAATAATGAAAGCTAGTGCTTTTTAGGCCTTTTAAAAAAAAAGATTAATGAAAGACAGTGAAAGAGAAAATGAGAGAAAATCCCATCATAATTTGTGGCTTAGATTTTCAATCCATGAGATAATTACTTGCAATCTTTACTAAACTCAAAGGGTGTGTAAAAAACATTTGATTAATTAAAAATCGAGAGTATCAAGAAAATTTATATCTCTGTGAATACTGATTATGAATTTAATCCCTTATCAGAAAGAGATTCAGATCATAAATCTGTTTTGTGTTCAGTCATTCCATGCTCACGAACAGTGACATTAGTATGAGAAATAAATGGACTAAGTTAACATTTTTGTGTGATTTTGTTCTGATTGGAAGTTTTAGAGAGTATATTTTTTAGATAAATTATTTATAGATTTTTGGATAAAGTTGGTAAAGTCTTTGGGAAGATTTCATTGTAAGAGCAAATTATAACAAATGTTAATATGAACATTTGGTAGTCAGTGCTATCTGTATGGAGCCCAGAAAAATAAAGAAACATAGGCCTCAATCAATGCCTCAGTAAGCATTACTTGATCGTGGTGATATAATGATTAAAATATTCATTACTTTTTTTTCTTTTTGAAGGAATATTATAAATGAAAGTAGGAATTTGATAATACATTCTGTGCCCATTTAAAAAATCTGCACAACAGGATGTTTTCTGTGCCCTCTTTTTGATACTGACTTGGATAGCACCTTTGACTTATATATTAAGGGAAAATGGAAAATTAAAAGTATCCAAGTGAGGTGAAAATGAGTTCAGGAAATGAATATTACATGTACAAGCACCCTATTGTTATCAGGTTAAGAAGTTCCCGGACTCCAGCCAAAATATCATAGCACTCGAAATTAGTCTGCTTAGTCAAAGTAAAACAAATATAAAGTTTCTGAGGCAAGAAATTTATCAAAAGAAAGACCAAAATTTCAAATGGGCACTGGAGAACATAAAGCACTTTGGACTAACTAAAACTGTTAAAAAATACACTTTAAATCCATTTAGACCAAATAGCAAGACTCATAAATGCCATAGTGTGGGCAACAGGTTTTAAGCTAACCATATCCCCAGCCAGTATCTTTTGGAATCACAAAACATATGTCATTGAATGTAGTACGTATGAATACAGACAATTACCTTCTTCACCCAGTGCCGCCATTCAAAAGGAAAATGATATTCTTTTTTAAGGGTAAAGTAGATCGAACCTAATTGATAATGGTTAAATGTTTACTTGACTTGAGGCCATGGGCTTGGATGGTGTTTTCAAGCTGCATCCAAGCTGGCTGTATGGAATTCTCATTAAAAACAAGAAAAATGTAACGATTCATTATCAAGACTTATGAATACATAAATAATGGAGTTGTAGACCCATCAGACTTAGCTGTCTTACCACCACTCGACTGCGTGGCAAAATTGCACTGATAAAATTATAGCAGTACCCTCCCTGCTTCAAAACTTTAATGGCTTACCTAGAACAACAACAATTCTCAAACTTTTTGGTCTCAGGAAACTTTTATACTCCTTAGAATTATCGAGGACTTCAAAGAACTTTTGTTAATGTGGGCTATATTTTTTATTTACTGTATGAGAAATTAAAACTTAGACTTTTTTAAACAAAAATATACAAATACTTCATTTCCCACAAAAATAATGATATCATTGCATGTCACCTAGCCTCTAAAAAATTCCATTGTGCATTCATGAGAGAAAGAGAATAAACCATGAAAATGATGTCTTAGTATTATTATAAAAATTGTTTTGACCACGTGGATGTCCAGAAAAGGTCTTAAGTCCCAGGGCTCTCCAAACAATACTTAGAGAACCATTGGCTTAGAAGATGCAAATTCTTGCTATAATGTATATACCTCAAAACCTGTTCATTCCTTTATATTCAGCCTATTTCTACCCACTGTCCTTCTGTATGTACTTTCAAACTCTGTATTCTTTAGTAATAGCCATTTATCCATCCTTCAACACAAATGCTTAATGCTTTCCTATGTTCCTGGTATTGCTGTATGCAAAGAGTAAAGGTTTAGTTCTTGCCTTCAAGACGTGAGAGTATACTGAGCAAAGCAGAAGCACAACTTAATAATTGTGTATATTTCATAGGTGCTGTAATGAACTCATGCACAGGGTGCTGCAGAAATGGAGAAGAGGAAGTCTTGCCAGATTACTGGCCAATCATGATTGCCTCATGCTAACTTTTTCATCTGGCTTGCTCTTCCTCCTTCCCCAAGTTGAAATTTTTACTTATCCCTCAAGTCCAAGTTCAATTTTCCATATGATTTTTATCATGTTAATGCAATTAATTTTAACTCTATGCTTTTTCATTATATTACACAACACTTTGTAAAGATGTTGTGCATTTTCCTATGTTTTCTTCTAGGAATTTTATGGTTTTGGGACTTACATTTACATCTTTAATTCATTTTGAGTTTATTTTCACATATGCTATAAAAATACAATTTTATTTTTTTTGCATGTGGATATCCAGTTTACCCCATATCATTTATTGAAAATACTATCTTATCCCTATTCTTGACACTTTTTCAAAGATTATTTGATCATACGTGCTGAAGTCTCTTATTGGCAGCTTATAGTTTATCTTAGGTTTTTTGTTTGTTTTTGTGTGTTTGTTTTATTCATTTAGCCACTATGTCTTTTGATTGGAGAATTTAATTCATTTATATTCAAAGTAATTATTTTTAGATAAGGACTTATTAACATTTTGAAAATTGCCTTTTGCGTTTTATGTATTAATAGATTTGTTGTTTCTTTTTCCTTCTCTTGCTACCTTTCTTTGTAATTTGGTAATTTTCTGATTCCTTTATCTTTATCTTTTGTGTATCTACTGTAGGTTTATGCTTTGTGGTTACCATGAGGCTTACATAGGACATAGTTATAACAGTCCATTTTAAATTGATAGCAAGTTAACTTTGATTGCATACAAAAGCTCTACACTTTTACTCCTCTACTCACATTTCATGCTTTGATGTCACAATTTACTTTTTTTTATATTGTGTATCTTTTAAAAATTATTGTAGTTACTATGTTTGTCTTTCATATTAAAAATATAAATGATTTATACATCACCAATATAGTATTAAGATTGTTCTGCTTTTTACCATATACTTACTTTTACCAGTGAGTTTCATACTTTTATATGTCTTCTTTTTGTGTGTGTGACAGAGTCTTATTCTGTTGCTCAGGCTGGGGGACAGTGGCATGATTCCAGCTCACTGTAGTCAAACTCCTGGGCTCAAGTAATCCTCTAACCTCAGCCTTTTGAATAGCTAGGACTACAGGTGAATGCCAACATGTCTGGCTAACTTTTTATTAAAAAAATCTCTAGAGATGAGATGTCACTGTGTTGCACAGGTGAGTCTTGAACTCCTGGCCTTGAGCAGTCCTCCCATATCAGCCTCCTGAAGTGCTAGGATTACAGATGTGAGCCACTACACTGGCCAATATGTCTTCATGTTACTAATTAGCATCCCTTCATTTCAGCTTGAAGAACTCCTTCTAGTATTTCCTGTAAGGCAGGTCTAATGGTGATGTACTTCCTCTGCTTTTGTTCAGAATAGTCTTTATTTCTGAAGAATAATTTTGCCTGGTATAGTATTCTTAGTTGGCGATTTTTTTGTTTTGTTCTGTTTTGTTTTTTTTTCCAGCACTCTGAAAATACCATCTCACTCTCTTCTGGCCTGCAAAGTTCCTGCTGAGAAATGTGTTGTTAACCTAATGATAGTCCCTGTGTATGTGAAGAACCTTTTTTCTCTTGTGGCTGTTAAGATTCTTTCTCTTTGTCTCAGTGTTGACAGTTTAATTATAGTATACCTTGGGGAAGTCTTGCTTTGGTTGAACCTGATTGAAGATGAGTGAGCTTACTGTACCTGGATGTTTATATCTTCTCCCAGATTTGGAACATTTTCAGCTGTTATTTCTTTAAATAAGCTATCTGTTCCTTTCTCTCTCTTCTTCTTTCAGAAGTCCTAAAATGCAAAAATTGGCTCTCTTTATGGTATTTTATAAATTCTATATGATTTCTTCATTCCTTTTCTTTTTTTTTTTTTTTTGAGACAGAGTCTCTCTTTATTGCCCAGGCTAGAGTGAGTGCCGTGGCGTCAGCCTAGCTCACAGCAACCTCAAACTCCTGGGCTCAAGCAATCCTGCTGCCTCAGCCTCCCAAGTAGCTGGGACTACAGGCATGTGCCACCATGCCCGGCTAATTTTTTCTATATATATTAGTTGGCCAATTAATTTCTTTCTATTTATAGTAGAGATGGGGTCTCGCTCTTGCTCAGGCTGGTCTCGAACTCCTGAGCTCAAAGGATCCGCCCACCTCGGCCTCCCAGAGAGCTAGGATTACAGGCTTGAGCCACCGCGCCCGGCCTTTTTCTTTTTTCATACTTTTTTTCTCACTTTTTTTTCTCTTATGACTGTATATTTTCTAATGCCCTGACTTTGAATTTATAGATTTTTTTTTTCTTCTGTTGGTCAAATGTGCTATTGATGTTTATTATATTATTCAGCCCCAGGGTTCCTGTTTAGTTCTTTTTAAATCATTTCTATGTCACTATTGAACTTCAGTTTTTATTTCTGTATAGTTTTCCTGATTTCATTAAATTGTTTGTTTGTTTTGTTTTGTGGGGTTTTTAAGCTTACTGAGTTTATTTAAAATACTTATTTTGAATTTTTAGGCAATAAATGGATCCACTTTTGGGAAGTTGATTATAGGAATATTATTATGTTTCTTTGATGGAGACATGTTTCCTTGATTTTTCATAGTTCTTGTTGTCTTGCATTGATATCCACACATTTGGTGGAGTAGTCACTTCTTCCAGACTTTATGAAGTAGTCACTTCTTCCAGACTGGTTTCAGTGGGTAAAGACCTTCATGTATGGGTGAGTACAAGGACTCTGGTGGAATGGGTGTGAAAGTTCTGGCTTTGGTTAGGGTGCAACATTGTAGTCTTCACAGCCCTGTCACCTGAGGTTGGAATCAGTGAAGATTGCAGGGGTCTTCAGTGGGCAAGGCTGTGGGTGTCTGCAGTAGCAGTGAGGGGGCAGTGGCATGGTTACCTCTGTGCAAAAGCTGCAGTGTCCTCTGAAGAGCAAGCTACTGGGGACAGTGGAGGCATGCACTGCTCGGCTGTTGCTGAGAGCACCCACCCTTGTTCTTTGCCCCTAGCTGTCTCCTGACATCTCAGGCATGCTGGAGCCCTCAGAGGTCCTTTCTCTGTGGTTATTCTTCATTTTTTGCACCATTATGTTGCTGCAGGTTATTAAGTGAAACCTTGAGCCCTCCCAAGGCTATTTTTGTCCATGGACAGCTATATAATTGTTGTTTTTTTGTGGAAAGATGACAGCTGGTATCTCTTACCCTGCTAACATCCACATTCATATTTTTATTTGTCGTTCTTTATGTAGTAAAAAGTAAAGAAAGTCACTGTATGATCCTTAAGAAAAGAAAGTATCTTTGAGGTAATGAAGATAGCTTATTGTTCATAAAATGGGAGAGGTTGTACTTTTCATCTTGTGTAGGTTGAGGCCTCCTACCAGGGACAACCAGGATGTTGACATTAAGTGGTATTCTGCATATGTTATTTTCCAAAATCTCTTCTGTTTAAAGTGTTGGAAGGGAAAGCTCGTGTGGCTCAATTATATGAAAAAAAAAGATCCACAAGGGGTGAATGTCTAAAACCACCTAAACCCAGTGGCTCTGCTGGGGCTAATACAACTAGAAGTGAGTAGTAAGAGACAGGACATAACATCTGGCTTTCTCAGTCTCCCTTGGCCTGCTGGTAAGAGGCTTGTACCCCTTTGAAGATCCAGGAAGGTTGACCGTGCTCCCTTGAGCAAAACTTTGAATTGTGTCAATACTAGCAGCAAAACAGCATGACCATTGGCTCTAGAACTAGACTGTGTGAGTTCAAATCCTAACCTAACCTCTTCCTGGCTATAGAGAATTGGCCAAATTATTTAACCTCTTTGCATTTCACTTGACTCATTTAAAAGATTAGAATCACACTAATACTTTCCTTAGAGGAAAGTGTAAATCAGTCAATACATGTGTAGTGTCTGACCCATAATAAATATTGAATAATTGTTATTGTCACTGAAATATAAGGTTGATAAAAAGTAAACACCTTTGTTTCCTTAGCTGTTATATTTCTATATCTAGAACAGTGCTCGGAATGTAATGTCAAACAGTAACTATTTGTTAAATGAAAGAAAGAAGGTGTCTTCAGTCAAAATGGGTAAAACACATTGTCAATGGCAACATCATTTTACTGAGAAAATAAATTGCATTTACAGATCACCTGATCTGGGGCCCCGCCACCTGTGGCTGTGATGTGAACTGACCCCTCACATTTCGAGTCAGGTTTTAAAGAAGAGATTTCACATAGGTTGTAGTGTTAGACCATGGGAAAGGTTACTGAGGACAAGAGATCTCTTTTCTGAAAGTCTTCCACAAAAAGATATGGTCCACCCTAAATATTAAACCACTGTAGACTTTTTAAAACTTTCCCTTTTGCCATTATCCTCTGTTGTCCACAAAATTTTGCAGAAAGATAGATCATATTAAATGGGAGGGAAAATTTCAATCTCTCCCTGACAGAGCTGTAATTCATAAACATGTTCTTTGTAAAGTACATTGGTTCTTTTTTAAATAGAAAAACGCTGAAAGATAAACAAGAACCAAATCCATATTACATTTAGAAAAGGAAAATTTGTGGGTGGAAAAAAAATCTACAAAACCATTGAATGCATTATGCTGTCAATACATCAACCAAAAGGAAACTCAGCCTTTTCTAAATGCTATAATGGTCTTGAAAACCTTCCTATGTAAACAAATGAAATGTCAGCTTTTTAGGCTTGACTCATAGAGTTGCCTACTCAGGAAAACAATAACGATTTAAAAGTGATTTTGGACGAAATTGATTTTTGAGCAAAGGATGGAAGTTGGATACAAAGAGTAAATTAACTAGAATCGCTTGATATGTGGATGGATAGAGTATTGATTTGGAAAGGTGGATTTGTCTTTACTTTATTTCACTTTATTTTTTCCTAATGCTACCTTCTCTTAGATCATCTTTTTTGTAAATTAGGATTTGTACGCACTTTCTAGGGACTCACTGTGTGCGGTTGTTTTCAGGTTCCTTATCTTGTTTAATCCTCACTACAAACCTGTAAAGCACATACTGTTATCCCTAGCATGGGTGAGGCGAATAAGATTCACAGAGGTTAAGTGCATTATCGAGGTCGTACAGGTTTAATTGCAAGAGGTAAAACTTGAGTACATGTCTCATAACCCTTCTTTTTATGATAATTAAAGGTTAAATCTAGCTTATATATTTCTAAAGCTTTGTGATTTTTATTTTATTACTTTTGTAATAATTTGGCAAATGTACCTAAAAGGTTCATATTAGTTTTCTTATTTAATATAAAGTTACATTTAGCTGATAGTAATACAATTATTATGACATCTTGTAGTGAACTCCATTTAGATATGATTAATCATATTAACCATTCTCCAGGGCAAAAAATCTGTGAAGTTACCCATATTTTTTTTGTATTAGGGATTTCCATTGCCCACTCAGTGATTTCTGAGCTAACTGGGCGAGGCTCTACCTTATGGCTTACAAGAGTCTAAAGGTGCATAGTCCTTCCATCCCAATGTAGAACCTATGCCACACTCGTCCTAATTTAGAAAAATGTAAAGTGGTGCAAAGATGATTTAAGAAGTTTTCTCCTTGTCTGTGTTCAGAGCCTTGCCCTGGTCCATGGCGTGTGCACCATGAGGGGAAGATGGTGGACACGTTAAGGATCAGATGACATTTTGCTGGTATCTGTTTCCCTCCCGCATGCTCTAGGGAGCTTTCTGTTGCCCCATATCTCCTCTCTCTCTGATCAACGGCAAAAACATCCGTGGGTGTGCTTCTCAATCCATTTAATACCAATACCCTGCATTCATTTTCAAGAAGAGTGCTGTGTCTTCTGAAAAATATAATCCAACATACTCTTTTGAATAATACACAATTTATAAAGTAGTGTCTTAGACAGATGTTAGGTCACAGCTGACTTGTTTCCCTTCAAAAACTTACAGATATGAACACATTAAACAGACATCTATGTTTTCAGAGGCATGTGAAACACAGATACTGTGTCAGCTTTCTAGGCACACACTGTAAAAGGAAATTTCTGCATCTTGTCAAATCAATTTGCGTCTTCATAACGAAAAGGAAAATAAGAAAGCACTGTTACAATTAGCTACTAGAACGTGGTGCTTTATTTCTATATTAAAGATTACATTCACAAAATGTGTCCTTAGAGGAAATTGAAGGTTAGTGTGCATCGGGGTTTGAACATCTGGTTTCTGTTTCTATTGTGCTCTGAGTTATTTGTCTTTGGTTTATTGGGCCCGAGGACAAATTAGTTAGCTGTGTAACCAAAATGAATCATGGTGTGAAAGCAGAGTTGCCTTGAACATTTCCTGGTGTTCAGCATCCCTGCAGGGCTCCCACGACACAGCAGCTAAACTGGAGCTGGTCCCCTTCCCAGGCCAGGACTCCAGCTGAAGTAATTCACCATAACTAGGGGAAATGGACAAAAAAATGGTATATTTCATTAATGAGCACCTCACATTCTGGTTTTGAGCCTGAGCTATCATTTGAGAAACAGAGAGAGAGAGTGAGAGAGAGAACACAGGACAGTTTCTGGTAAAAGCACACTGCTTTGCTGATTGTGCGTGTTGTAGTGGTAAAGTACAAACATGGAAGGCAGGAAAGGTGGTGGGGCATAGAGAACTGTGTCTGAGACTGTCAGAGGGGACATTACTGTTGGCCTCTCTCCTAGAGTCTCATGAATACAGTGAGATACCAGAATATGCGGTTAATATAAAAACAAATTCTATGTTGAAAATGAGGGTTTATTTTCCTTGAAGGGATTAGGTTTCTGGATTTGTTTTTGTTCTAAAACCACAAAAATGAAGGCCCTACCTTCTGCAAGAACACATACCTTAATGGATGGAGAATTGAGCTAGGTAACACTTGGTGAAAAGTTCAATGTTCAAGGGCCCTTCTGCTCTGATTGCTTCTATCAGACCCTGGCGCCTCGAGCGAGAGCTGAAGTTGACTTTCTTTTGTATAAGAAACAGGCACTGATAACCACAGCAAAAAAGCTGTAGTGTGTAAAATCCATAAGTAAGTGATAAACATTAAAGGTGAAGCAGCCTCAGGTATGTTGTTTTGGTTTGCTTTGTCTTGGTCTCAGCAGCCTAACGGGATTGTATCATTTCTGCATTGCCACATGAGTAAGATCACCTCTTTAATTAAGAGAATAGCCAAGATGAGTCTTTTTCTGCAATTTCCATGATGGAAAATGAGAAAACTAAAAGCAGCTTGTAATTGCCCCACTTTAAAATGTTTACATTATAACTAAAAGTGAAAATTATAATGTGGGCACACAATAAAGAGGAGGCCACAGCTTTCAGCTGTCATGGAATGATTCATTGTTAATGTCAAATAGTCTACTTAAAATAACAGAAAAGTTTGACAAAATGGCATTCAATGATTGTAAGTGATAATGATGAAAGATGTGTAGAAATTTTTTAAATGTATAGAATGGCTCGTTAAATTGGATGTCATTTATAATATAATTTCTTGAATTTTTAATTTAAAGTACTTTGTTAACATTTTATTATTTTTTATCAGTGCTATGATGAATGTTCAGAGAATGTTAATATAATCATTTAATGAATTTTCATTCTTACGGTATTTCAGAGGCTTGAATGGAACAAGATACAGAGAACGTAGTTCAGTTTTGTACCCAAGAAAGAGGAAATGAGTTTGCGGTTCCACCATTAGTCTTTGCAAAAGTCAGTTCTTCATTTCACAAACCATCAATTTTACCACTTCCGAAGCATAGAACACTCTCATTTCTTCCACAAATGAGAGAGCACAAAGACCCACCCAATCACTGCATTCTAGCTCAAAATCAGAGTCTTTGGGTGACACATGGGCCTCTCCATCAGGATGAGGAGTCAGATATCAGTCCAAGTGTAGAGAGATGTCTCTGAAGGAAAACATATCCTCTATTTTTCCTAGAACTTCTGACAAGTAGCTGTGGCATGACTCTTCTAGTTTAAAAGTCCATTTCCACATCCGGATTTTGAAGTGTAAATGATGCAGTTTGTGAAATCACCTTGATCTTGATTGTATTTTATTTTTCAGTTGCAATAGTGTTTTAAAAGTCAACGAGGAGCTGCAAAATCTTTTATTTCATCAGTTAAGTGATGTAAACTAGCAAATCCTTAAGATGGAGAGGATGTAAAGTTGGCAAAAGTGCACGTTGGGTTTTGCTGAAAACAACAAAACACGTTGAGATGTAATGACAGTGAAAGCCCAGCAGTGCTTTCCTAATGTTTAGAAACAGAGAAAACCTCTGTAACTTGGTATATAAATGTTCTTTAAAGAGATTTGAGTTAAGACTTATATAAAAGCCCTGCTTCTCTCCATAAAAGCTCTATGAGCTACAATATAAACAACTATGCCCAGTCCCTCTGAATTTTTGGGAATTTGCCAATTGTAAAGATGGAACAAGCCATTTCATTTATTTTTTCTAGACAAGGAGTGTGTACTTTCTTCTTGGCTTCACATGTTTTTAGGAATTTTCAAAACCTGAGTTTCAGGAACATAAAATCTAAAACAGATTGTCGTCTTCATCATTTAAACGCATCATTTAGGCAATAGCATCATTCACCACTTTTGGCCAGGGTTGTGTGTTTGAAAAACATCTTTGTCACTGTTGAGGCATAGGACATGTATCTTCTCTTTGAATTTCAAGACATTGAAGTATTCTAATTATCTAGGAATGATCCAAAATGTGTTTTTCTCAAAAGTCTCAATATTCTGTTTCTTTGTTAGATTTTTTTTTCCTGTTATTTGTAGACATCACACAGTTTTCTTTCATCAAATTATTTAATTCTACTGAGACCTTTTTTTATACAGAAAGTTCCTAATCCCTTGCATCTGAAATATGCAATTTAGGCACTTAACATGTGCATTTTTATTATTATAATAATGGTGATGAGAAAACTTTGTTAAAAAATCATTAACTATATTACATGCACTCATACGTGAGAGCTAAAGTAATTGAACTCATGGGGAGAAAGAGTAGAATGTTGGTGATCAGAGGCTGGGAAGGGTAGCAGGGAGTGGGGGATAAAATGGGGATGGTTAATGGGTACAAAAATATAGTTAGACAGAAGGAATAAAATCTGTAGCACAATAGAGCGAATATAGTTAACAACTATTTATTGTGCACTTGAAAATTACTAAAAGAGTAGACTTGAAATGCCCCTAACACAAAGGAATGATAAATGCTTGAGGTGATGGACACCCAAATTGCCCTGATTTGATCATTACACATTGCACGTTTGTATCAAATTTCACATGTACCCCATAAATATGTACAACCATTAAATTAAAAAATTAAAAACTTTTTAAAATGTCAAAAATAGATAAAATCCAAGTTTCCCCAGTTAAAAAAATAGATTTGACAATATAAAAGTAATTTGTGTTCATCATAAAATAAAACAAAATTTACTGATATGTATGCAATTAAAAATGGAAATCTCTCATCTTCCTTCTCATCTGCCCTTCATTATCTCCCCTGCTAATCCCTGGCTTTCCACAGGCTAATGTGTATGTAGCACTATCATCAGGTTTAAATCTACGCTTTAAGGCCATTTGTAGACATACACTACACAAAATAGATGTATACACAATATACTATTCTATGACTTAATTCATTTGTTTTACTATTTATCAGGATAACTTGTACTGATTTCACAAGACATATTCCCTAAAATCTCAGTGGCTTAGCAACATGTATTTCTCTATTCCGCTGCAGTTTGATGTAGTTTAGCTGGGGCTCTTCCATTTTTCAGTTATGTCATCTGGAACACATAAGCTCAAAGGCCCCTGCAACAGGGCATAAGAAATACCTAAGAGATATACCAGCTCTTACCAATCCCTCTGCTCTGAGGTGACACACATCAGTCCCACTGATAGTCTATTGTCCAGAACTAGTCATATAACTAAAAACTTCCTGCAATAGAGGCTGAAACATAAAGGCAGAGTATTTCAAAATTAGATATTTCTAAACTTGGACATTTGGTGAGCACTCAAAAGGTCTGCCACATTCACTAAATATGTTCTAGATGCCTCTCCGTGTTAGTATATGTGAGTATGACAATAAAGGTTTTTAATCAAATATAATTCTTATGATATACACGACATTCAAGCATTTATTTTTCTCTATAAAACCACGAAACTCCAGTTTTTAGAGCATATCTTTTTACTGATATGAAATGAAATATCTAAACAGGTGTCCATATTATCCTGTGTCTCATAAACATTATAATAAGAGAAGATAATAGGGATTCAGGACAAAAATATCTAAATTGAGTATAAATTTACCTTTCTTGTCACTGTCATGGGGATGAAATTAGTAGCCCTGAAACTAATGGCCTGAATAGTATTTTGGCTTTAGAAAAATAAGCCAATGGTGGTCAACTGGCTACATACCATCTTGAACCTGATTAACTCTGCTTTGCACTATTTGTGGTCAATATTGAGAACAGGAGAGAATGATCCTCATGAGTTGCCTATGCTTCCCAAATTTAAAGCTTCTATTACTCTTATATAAAAATTTAACCATTATTGGGTACCTAGGAAATGCCAGGTTTATCGTATATATTATCTGTTTTAATCCTCCAAGCAATTCTTTTGGCTGGATACTGTTACTTCATTCTACAAAGAGGATTACTGAAGGAAGTTTAAGTAAATTTAACCAAGTCACACATTTAGAAAAAGTTGGATCTGTAATTAAACCCAGATCTATCTCAGTTAAAAGTTTATAAACATCAGAACTGTCAAACAATAGGAATAATCAAAATTTCCATGTGCTGTGCTGTGTTCTTGCTTTATATAGACACTAGCATGAATAAGCATGTGAACCAAGGGAACATTTTTCATCCATGTGGTTCTGACTCCATGCCATCAATAGAATGAATGATGATGATAATTAGTGACTATGTACAGCAATGGGTCTCAAACTTGAGTGTGGCATTCATTTTCCATTTCTGCCATAGAAATTGCCACAAACATAGCAGCTTAAAATAAGCATAAATAATCCATAGTTCCTGAGGGTGAGAAGTCTGGGCACAGCATGGCACAGATGGTTTCTCTGTTTTGAGTCTTACAAGTCTGAAATTAGGGTGTCATCAGGGTTTTCTTCTTTTCCCTAGGCTCTGGGGAAGAATCTACCTCTAAGCTTACTCAGTTGTTGGTGGAATTCAGGTCTGTGTTGTCACAGGACTGAGGTTCCCATTTCCTTGCTGGCTGTCACCTGAGGGGTGATACCCTCCAGCCAGTCCTTGTCTGTTGCCCACCACATCTCAGAACCAACAGTGGAGCTTCAAATACCCCCCTGCTTGGAATCTGTCTGCCTTTCCCCTGCTGATGTATCCCTTCTGCTTCGTCTTCTGCTATATCTCTCTGACACCAGCCAGAGAAAATTCTCTGCATTTAAGGGCTCCTGAGATTAGATTGGACCCACCAGATAATCCAGGTCCAGACCCTTAATTACATATGCAAAGTCCTGTAATGTTACATGCTTGCAGTTTCCAGAGATTCCAGTGTGATCTTCTGTGTAGGTGGGTAGACAGTCCATCAGCAAAGCCACTTGGATGCGTTGCTAAAGCATAGACTGCCCGGCCCCACAGTTAGGGTTGTGGGTTTTAGGATTAGGATGGGGCCCAAGAATTTGAATTTGAACACATTTCCAGGTGCTGCTGCTGCTACTCTGAAAACCACATTTTGACACTCGAGTCGAGAATCATGCCCCCAGGCCAAGAAGCCGACTCTGCAAACCACATTTTTGAGAACCACCGATGTATAAATTTTCCAAACTAGGTGAAAATTATCAGTGTGACAACTAGTGTAGATGATTTCATATTTGATAATATAAGTTGAGAAACACTGGCTGATTTTTCTTGCTGTTGTCATTGATCTTTTAACCTTGAGAATTGAGTTTTCAAATTAAATATTTGTGTGTCATATAACAGCTATTCTCCATTTGGTTTTGTTATGTGTGTTTAAGGAAAAGCTGAATACGAGTTTTAAACAGAGCTGCTTCAAATGCATTATCTATTGTGGGCTATGAAATTCTAATAGGGTGAGTTGAATTTTAGAAATTTCTGATGATCACAATGGAATAAAAAAAGTCCGAATCAATCCAGGGTTTTCTATTGTTCTTAGAGACACATTCTGGATCAGTGACCACATGGAGGGCATTACTTTTAAAGTGAGGAAGCCGCCTTCTACAAGGTGGACCACAATAGCTCCACAGGAGGTAGTATTGGCCATGCCAATGATCCATACAATAAAATTCTGTGGCTTTTTGTGTCAGAGAGCTAAAGCGAGTGGATTATTCATATATCTAAAGTCTTTGAAATAATATGTATTCTTTTTTCACTTATAAATCAATGAGGAAGAGAAATTAATCACCAGATTATCACATTATTATAAATTAAATTGCTCTAGAAATAATTTTCATCATCATCAAAGCTAGTAATGTATTTGAAGAAGTAGAATACAGCCTGCTTTATTCATTAGAGAGATGATACATATGAGCAAAGTGTGCTATGAACATTCTTAGGCTCTTGAGTTTAATGTCACGGAGGGCAATTACAACATGCAATTTTTATCTAATATTCCCTTGTGCCATTGTCAAAGAAATGCAGATACTGAGTTAGCTGGGCCGCTGTTCTAACCCTCCTGGTACTCTGCACTTCTTCAGGAAAATCTTTTGTGAGCAGCAGAGATATTGATGGTCACCTTTATTTATAATTATATTCCTTTAAATAATCTTAAAAGTACAGTCACATACAAGAGCCTCTGTAACACAGCAATCTTGAAGAAAGTGGAGAAGTGAGCTGTAAGAGCATCTCCTGGAAAAGTGTTCCAGGCAAAGACAATAGCAAGGGCAAAACTCTGAGGCATAAGGCTGCCTTGTGTGCTAAACAAATAGCAAAAAAAAGTCAACGTAGTTGGAGAAAACAAGGACAATAAGAATATTAAGAGATGACATCAGAAAATTACCTGTGCATGGAAGACTGAAAGTTGTGTAAGAACATCTTTTCACTCTAGGCTAGTTGGAGAGCCAAGACAGTGTTCTGAACGCTTAAGTCCCAACCTCTCTTCTCGTGCCAGCTATACTGGAAGTATGCTGTGGAGAAGGTGGCTAGTTGGGCTGAGGTGGGAAGGGTGATGTCACAGAAAGAATTTTAGAAAGATATTATGATAATTCAAGCAAAAGTGATTACAGCAAAAGCTTGGTGCCTTGGACCAGGATAATAAGAGTAGATAAGTGATCAGTTTCTGCAGTGCACAGCTCTATCTCCTGGCTTGGCACGCTTTGGCTGGTCACCAGAGCACAGCGCAGCTTTCCTGCGTCCTGGCTGGTAGCCAGCATCTGCTATCTCTGTCTCGTCTATTATAGCAAGAAGCCATCAAGTTATTAAGTACAGTAAGCCATTAACTGAAATCAACTATATGCATATCACAGAACTGAACACCTTGAATTCTTGGAATATGTCTAATTAGCATTTGTTTCATTGTGCTGTGGCTCAGAAGGTTAAAAGAAATTGTCCATGGTTACCAAAACATACACAAAAGTAAAAAGAATATCACTGAATCCACATGCACCTGTCATGTAGATTCAATAATATCATTTTATGATTATTCTTCTCTATTATCCTCCCTTATTACACACTCACCCACTCCCCGACTCACTACCTATACATGCATACACATGCGGTTACTTTTTCTTAATACCGTCAAATAATTTCCAACTTCTAGAAAAGTTGCAATAATGGTCTAAATAACATTTTTTCTTGAATCATCCAAGATTGAGTTGCAAACACAGGTATTGATACTTCAGTGCTCATATCCCAAAATAACACTTTCCTTCATAGCCACATCACAGCCATCAAAATCAGGAAATACTTTACTATCATCCAATCTAAACTTCTTCCAAGTTTCTTCTCATTTCCCAGCCGTCTTTAACTGCAAAAGATTCCATCTCAGCATCTCAGAATCACTTGTTAGATACCTGTGGTCACATGTTCCCAATCTCTTTCCATGCTGATTTTCTCAATCTTCTCTTGACTTTTGAACCCTTGACAGCTTTGAAGACCAGACACCTTGCAGAATGTCCCCTGATATGTATCTTTCTGGTGTTTCCTCATAAGTAGATTCAGCCTATACACTTTGGCAGGAGTATCACAGAAGCAATGTGATGTGCTTCCTGTTGCACACAGCTGCTACACAACTTAGCTTTGCCCCAGTACAGCTGATGTTAATGTCATTTACTTGATGAAGTGTTGACTCCTTGGTGTTCCCACTACATTTTCCCCTTTTTCTTCAACAAGCATTTTGTAGGTAGATACTTGAAGAACATGGAAACATTGCCCTAGAGTCTAAAACTATGGTGGTTGCCAAATGGTGATCTTCCAAATTCACTGCTCATTTTACATTTATTAGTTGGCATTATACTCTATGGAAAAGCTTTGTCTTTTCCCCACTTATTTATCTATTTTGAATCGGTGTGAACTCATAGACTGCTATTTTATTCAACAGGTTATAATCTATTGCTATCATTTATTCTGATACTCAAATTGTCCCAGATTTTTCCAATAAAAGCCCCGTCAAGTTGACTTTTGTATTCTTTTGACATATCCCCAGTATTCTTGGAGCACTTCTTCCTTTTCAGGAAGAACAAGATTTTCCAGGCTCCTCTTGTACTTTTCCTGCCCAGCCCTGGAATCATCCGTTTCTGTAAAGAGTCCTGGTCCCTTTTGATGAAGAATGATATTCAGAAAGCAAAATCAAGAGTCAGAGATGTACATACACATACTCCCCACAAGCATTTACATTTTTACTTGTTCTTATATGTATAGTTACACATTGAAAGCCAAGAGTACACAAGGATACCCCTAACTCCAATTCAACACTACTATAGGGTGCTTTCTATTAATAGTTGTTTCCTTCCCTATATTCGTAATTCCCTTCTCTTGTACTACAAAACTTGCCTCCCTTTATCTTCAGCATATCGACTCCTTGCTCAATTCTCCTATAATATTTGTAAGCAATGTCCCTTCCCCGTGGGTCACTGGTTTAGGCTCTCTGCCTCTGTGGACTCTGTCCACTCCGTCACCTTCCTCCCGGGGACTACAGTCTTGCTTGACTGCTTTCCTCTGGGATTCTGATTCTATACTTTCCCCAACTCTTTCTCATTCAGGATTTTGGGCTGACTTTTCAAGGAAGAAGGAAAAGAAAAATTTTAAAATGAAGACTTGTTTCTGTTCTCAAACTTGATTCTTTGGACCTCTTGAGAACGTGTAACATTGTGCTACAGTATTCCCTGAAAAAATGTTATTATAGGATTATTATTCCACTAAACAATTCCATTAAAAATTTCTGCTCTTACTTCTTGTCAATAGGTTCAAAAAAACCCAGCATGGATGGAAAAATTACACTGATATCTATGAATGAATAAAATAGGGATGTTATTCATTGCCTTTCCCACAAGAAAGATCAATTATCTGGGAATGTACCCCAGTTAATAATCCACTTAGGCACAGTGGCAGGGGTCCAGGGCATCTGTAAATGTGTTTCTGTGGCCTACACCACAATCCCACAAATGTCTGTTTTAACTAGAATTACAAGGAAATCCTAATATCTTGATGGATATGGTCCATGTGACCATAAGTGTCCATCACACTATTTAATGACCTTTTATTGATCAAATGAGAGTATTTATAGCACTAAAATAAATAATATTTATATCCTAATATAAATTGATTCAGCATTATATACTGAAGAATAAGAAACTGTCCATAATAGTGTTTTGGATTTATATTAGGCTTCAGTTTATTTTTTAAAGATTGCATCTTTTTTCTTTTATTTTCAGTTGGCATGTGAAATAATTGTACAAATTTATGAGATATAGAGTGATATTTTGATACATGTATATAATGTAGAAGAATCAAATTAGCTTATCCATCACCTTGAACATTTACCATTTCTTTGTGTTGTGAACATTCAAAATCTTTTAGCTTTTTGAAAATATACACTAAATTATTATTAATCATATTCACCGTACACTGCTACAGAGAACTAGATAGAGTTCATTTCTCTTATGTAGCTATAATTTTGTATCCATTAACCAACTTCTTATTATCTTCCCCTCCCCTATCCCCTTCACAGCCACTAATAACAACAACTCTACTCTCTACTTCTTTGAGTTCATGTTTTTATTAACTCACACATATGAGTGAGAACATGCAGTGTTTATCTTTCTGGGCCTGACTTATTTCACTTAACATAATGCCCTGCAGGCTCATCCACGTTGCCACGAATGACAAAATTTCATTCTTTTTTATGGCCAAAGAGTATTCCATTGTGTATATATGCCACGTTTTCTCTATCTACTCATCTGTTAATGGACAAAAATGCATTTTTGGGGCTTATAGTATTCTCTCGGTTATGTGTATCTCTTCCTCTGAGAACCATTTAAAAATGTTTTATAATATACTTTTAAAGCTAGGCTATACAGTATTGGCAAAAGAGATATTTCTCTTTTCATGCTCAGATATTAGTCTCCTATCTAGGTCAGATATTTGTTATTTTCCTCCTCAATAGAAAAAAGTGGCTGCATCCCTTCTGGAATGGTCCATGTGAAGTTCCAGTTCAACTGAACAGTCTATCCCCACACTCTCCACTTGGTAGTCTCTCTTGCATTCTATAGGATGGCATCTCACACTACACGTTCCTGGAGGCTGCTCTCGCTAAAGTAGCAGACTAACACCCTGAATGCATACCCGATGGACTCGGGTCATTTTCACTTTGCT
>VSMD01010186.1:0-10951 GCA_008750895.1 Mirza zaza
AAAAATATTCTCTAATATATTATCTAACTCTAGGGAGAGAGGATGACATAAGGTCCACAAATCTCATGTAGATATTATGATTTTCTGAATGATAAGGTATAAAATTCCGGTCACCAACATAGGCATTTATATGTTTGAGTACTATATTTACACCATACAGGACAAGTTGTGTATATTTTTCAGATAGAAAAGTCATGTTGAGTTAGAAGGTATTAATGCTTCTTAAATTTTGCAAAGTCTTTAATACATACAATAAGAAAGTAGAAATAATATTAAAATACCAATTTTTGATTTCAAAAATCTGGAATGAAGCCTGAGTTTCTGAATTTCTAACAAACTCAGAAGAGACATCATTGCTTCTGGTGGAAAGGGAATATTTTCCAAACATTCAGTAAGCAGCAGAGCCTGGCTTCATCTCAGTTCATTGTTCCAGGAAACAAAGATGAGAGCCTTTATTTTCCAGAGCAAGTAATATGCAACAGGAATCTAATATAAAGGAAGAGCTTCCAGATAAAATGTGATGGTTTATGCTCATCACTAGGTAAATCTTCACAAGGTACTTAATAATTGACAGGAAAAAAATTAACTCTATACTAGAAAAATGATAGAGAACACATTAACCAAGTGAATAAAATTAATATCAACCATAATACAACAAATTACTATCAGGTATCAATGCACACAGACATACCACCTCTGCTGTGATATTTTGATATTTTTGGCCAAAAGAAAATAGCAAATTATCATCTGAATCTAATCATGAACATCAGTTTTATGCAAAGTTCAAGCTACAGTTATCTCTCATGTTCTGTCATCTCTAATAATGTATTTAAATAGTCTTTCTTTAGTATCCCAGAGAGCAAGTGTCTTCTAATTATTCTTTTTCTCAGAACTTTCTAAGTTATCTGAACAATTAATGCATATTCCACTAATCTTGTTCTGCACAGAACTGATGGAGCATCTAGATAGAACATAAACTGGACATGTACCCCTTCTTCACTGATATCCTAGGGATTGAACTCATCTCCAATAGTAATCTTGGGCATCCAAGATTCTGCCTCCAAGATGTTCAACAGCAACAAAGGGAATATTTTTTAATATTGTAAGTGTTAAATTTATGGTGACAATTGCTCATGGTGCATAAGCACGGATGGAGAGAAGGCTCTGGTATATAGGGGGAAAAGAATTTTTTTTTTTTTTTTGAGACAGAGTCTCACTTTATTGCCCAGGCTAGAGTGAGTGCCATGGCATCAGCCTAGCTCACAGCAACCTCAAACTCCTGGGCTCAAGCAATCCTGCTGCCTCAGCCTCCCAAGTAGCTGGGACTACAGGCATGTGCCACCATGCCCGGCTAATTTTTTGTATATATATTAGTTGGCCAATTAATTTCTTTGTATTTATAGTAGAGATGGGGTCTCGCTCTTGCTCAGGCTGGTGTCGAACTCCTGAGCTCAAACGATCCGCCCACCTCGGCCTCCCAGAGAGCTAGGATTACAGGCGTGAGCCACCGCGCCCGGCCAACTGGGGAAAAGAATTTTTTAGAGCTCCTAAACTATCATTAAGAAAAAGAGGGAAAAAAGTATTTGAAATGAAGGCATTAGGTAGGAACAACAAAGCAAAGTCTCTACACAAGACATAACAAGAGGAAAAGGGAACATAGCCCCTGACCTGGGACACATTCCCAGGAGAACCAGCCATTTCTTTCTCTTCCTCCTTCGAGAAATACCTTCTTAGTTAAGATTATCTGGAAAGATCACACATGTATATTGACAATATGCATCTAGATGTGTCAGCACAACCTTTTCCCCTGCTACCACCACACCCACAGCAGAAGGACCATGAAGTGCAGAGAAATTCACACTTCCCTGTCCTTTATCACAGGAGAGGGTAAGGAGCAATGATCCCCTACATATAGATCAAAATTTGAGTTTTTTCTTTCCTACCCTCAGCTCTTCTCTCCTGCCAAAGTCACCAGCAATTTTTGCTGCAGCAGTGAGAATATGGACCATACTGACCTGCCTTGCAAAACACAAGAAACTTTTCTAAAGAAGACAGAATAATGGCCAACAAACATATGAAAAAAAAAATGCTCAACATCTCTAATCATCAGGGAAAAGCAAATCAAAACCACAATGATATATCACTTAACTCCAGTGAAAATGTCCTTTATCGAAAAGTCCCCAAACAATAAATGCTGGTGTAGATGTGGAGAGAAAGGACACTCCTACACTGCTAGTGGGACTGCAAACTAGTTCAACCTCTGTGGAAAGCAATATGGAGATACCTTAAAGCGATACAAGTGGATCTACCATTTGATCCAGCAATCCCATTACTGGGCATCTACCCAAAAGATCCAATGACACTCTACAAAAAACACATCTGCACAAGAATGTTTATAGCAGCACAATTCATAATTGCAAGGCTGTGGAAACAGCCCAGGTGCCCATCAATCCAAGAGTGGATTAATAAAATGTGGTATATGTATACCATGGAGTACTATTTGGCTCTAAGAAACAATGGTGATATAGCACATCTTGTATTTTCCTGGTTAGAGCTGGAACCCATATTACTAAGTGAAGTATCCCAAGAATGGAAAAACAAGCACCACATATACTCACCAGCAAACTGGTATTAACTGAGCAGCACCTAAGTGGAGACATAGGAACTACAGTAATAGGGTATTGGGCAGGTGGGAGGGGGGATGGAGGGAGGTGTATACATACATAATGTGTGAGATATGCACCATGTGGGGGATAGTCATGCTGGAAAATCAGACTTGTGGGGGGGAGGGGGGAAAGGACATTATTTGAAACCTTAAAATTTGTACCCCCATAATATGTTGAAATAAAAACAAAACGAAACAAAACAAAACAAAATCTCCTCTAATCTTGTGAAGGAAATCAGGTCAGGTATTGTTGACCAATCCTTGTGCTGCTAACTTGAAGATCAATATCTCTTATAATAATTTATACTTCTAAATTGCTTATAAGTTGAACATTCCCATAACTCCCTTCTCAACTCCACCGATTTGATATAACTACTTATAGAACACAGCAAAACACTTTAATCACACTTTCCAGTTTATTAGTATTGGTACACGCAGGAATGGCCAAATGGAAGAGATGTGCAATGCAAGACAAAGTGGTGAGGCAAGATGGCACTAGAAACTAATGCTGGTAAATAACTGTGATTAAACAAATCTCCCATCCTTTTTGTTCATTAAGAGCAGCTCACTGCAAAGATACACCCTTTATGTTATGACTTAGATGATGCTCCCTATTTTACCTATCACAAAGCCAGACACAGACCCTAAAAAATCCCATTTTTGCTTCACAATTAGATGAACAATTCTATATTCACTAGTGTAAACAAAATACTTGCAAACCATATGTGAGCTAAGTTACTCTCCTTTTGCCAGGCCCCTGAACTGTCATCCTCTCTCAGCCTTAACCAGTATATAACCCCACTCTTTGCCCCTCCTAAGAATAGTCTGACTTCAGTGTAATTCATTCTCTGATTTACCATCTAATTGTGTATCTGACATCCTGACATCTCCCTACAATGCTGTTTCTGATCTCATTTACTCTTTCCTATAAAAAGAAGCCCCTTTCTGCCTAACCTTTGAGATGCTTGTAGATCTTATATTTGGTGCTTCCCACAGTCGCAATACTCCTTCACAATAAAGACACTTCTCACCTAAATCTGAAATGGTTGTATTTGCCGATGTCTAAAAGCAGTCCCAGGACAATAACAGATGCACTCCCAGAAGGGGCATCACACAGTTTTCCATCCCTAAACCAACCAAACCTTCCAGTGGGTCCTGGTTCCCAGCTTTCCAGGGGTCTGTAGCTTCTCTCACTATAAAGAGCTCCTTCCCTGGCAGACATGAGTAGGCTAGAACACCTGAGAGTTAGGCCCCTTAGGAAAAACTCACTGGGCCTTCAATGACCTCCTTTTACAGGCTCAAGATTGAGGTAAGCTTGGAGGCCCTGGTTCCATGCCTGTGCTTCTCATTCAGGGTTGCTCATTTCATTGTAAATAAAAGAATACCCAATGTTTGAAGAATCTAGCAAAATTTCTTAAACTCAGTGTATAGGTTTATAGAAGGGAGGACGATTCTGAAGGGAAAATACTCAGACCAAAATGCTTTTACTCTGCTCTCACAGCACAATAATCAACACGGAAGATTTATGGGACCAAACGTGTGCAAATTTCTCCCTCATAACAAACAAGCAATCAATTTTGCAGCTAAATGTCCTCAAATACAGCTCAATCTGATACTATCTGACTGAAGATAGTCTCAAATCACACAGGTTTAGGATTCAACCCCCAAAACTATCCCCTCTTTCAGACACACCTAGCAGGTCCAGGACTCCAAATCTTCTGATAGACCAGCCTCAAGTTGGAGTTCCATGACCTCCTCTGTATATTTGATTCATTTCCCAGACCAGCTCGCAAAGCTCAGGAAAATACTTATTATATTCACTGATTTATCATAAAGGATATCTTAAAAGATACAAACAAAAAGCCAGGTCAGGAGATACATAAGGTATGGGGTAGAAGGGGTGCACAGATTCAAGCCCTTGATAGGCTCCCCACTTCCAGGAACCACCACCTGTTCAGCTATCTAGAAGTTCTCCAAACACTGTCCTTTGGGGTTTTTATAGAAGCTTCATTTATAAGCATAATTAGTTTATCTATATAAGTTATTTACAATCCACTTAACCTTCAGCCCCTCCCTGCTACCCAAAGGCTGGATATGGGACTGAAAATTCCATCCCTCCAAGCAAATGGGGGGTTTCCCAGGCACCCAGCCTCCCACCTAGTGGTTTCCGGGAATTTTGTAAAGACTGCCTCATTAACATAAGCTCAGATGTGTTTCAAAGGCTGTAGTAAATAACAAAAGATTGCCTTTCACCTTTACCATTCCGGAAATACTTCAGGAACCAAGAAAGAAAGCCCAAATATTTTAACAAAAAAATATTGTTATTGCTATTGTCATTTAGCAAATAACAAAGCCTACAGGAGCTGAGAGCCTGGAATCATGCATAAAAAACAAAAATATGGGCCGGGCGCGGTGGCTCATGCCTATAATCCTAGCTCTCTGGGAGGGCGAGGTGGGCGGGTCATTTGAGCTCAGGAGTTCGAGACCAGCCTGAACAAGAGCGAGACCCCATCTCTACTATAAATAGAAAGAAATTAATTGGCCAACTAATATATATAGAAAAAATTAGCCGGGCATGGTGGCACATGCCTGTAGTCCCAGCTACTTGGGAGGCTGAGGCAGCAGGATTGCTTGAGCCCAGGAGTTTGAGGTTGCTGTGAGCTAAGCTGACGCCAAGGCACTCACTCTAGCCTGGGCAATAAAGTGAGACTCTGTCTCAAAAAAAAAAAAAAAAAAAATATATATATATATATATATATATATCTATTATAATATCACAGAAATTGTAACGCACTTTAATACTTCTTTGGGAAAACCAAAAGTGTTTATCCCTTTTAGACAATTAGTAGGTCATTTAATTATTATTTTCATGATAACAAATCATTTAGGAAACCATGGCATGTGAACTCTTCTAAGAGTTGCCAAATCCTATCTCATAGGCTTTATTGTTAAACTCCAACATCCACATAACAGAACACAAAACAGAGTGATCCACTTTCACACATCCTCAACCCTAAAAAAAAAAAAAAAAAAAAGGAGGAGAAATAGGTGTGGGGTGACTCTTTGTCACTCACTAATTTTTTGTCCACACTTCCTTATGGAAAAGTATTCATTTTTCTGCAACCAAAAGGGAACAAAGATTTGTTTCTATTTCAATTGCTGGGTATACTTGCCAAAGCAAATCCCTGAAATTCTATTAAAAATCACTCGCAGGCCGGGGTGTGGTTGCTCACGCCTGTAATCCTAGCACTCTGGGAGGCTGAGGTGGGCAGATTGCTCGAGGTTACGAGTTCAAAACCAGCCTGAGCAAGAGCGAGACCTCATCTCTACTATAAATAGAAAGAAATTAATTGGCCAAATAATATATATAGAAAAAAATTAGCCAGGCATGGTGCTTGTAGTCCCAGCTACTTGGGAGGCTTAGGCAGTAGGAATGCTTGAGCCCAGGAGTTTGAGGTTGCTGTGAGCTAGGCTGATGCCACGGCACTCACTCTAGCCTAGGCAACAAAATGAGACTCTGTCTCAAAAAAAAATCACTAGCAAAAAAGCAACAGACCTGGGAGACCTACTACATTCACTCTGGGGAAGAAAACAGGTACATAATAAGTTTTAAAAATACAATATATAAATAGAGTTTTCTGAAATCTACTTTTATATGACTGCTTTTTATGATGACATAAACACTACACAACTATCACCACTCAATTATTTAATTTGGTTTGCTGTCTCCTGGACTTTTTGAATGTCTTTGGTTGGTCCGAGTGCAGTGGTGTTTACAACTAATTGATCACAACCAGATATAGATTCTTTTGTTCCTTCTCCACTCCCACTGCTCCACTTGACCAGCCAAAAAAAAAAAAAAAAAAAAGAAGAAAGTCTTTGCTCCAAGCCCTCCTGATGGACCCCAAACACAAACCATAGATGATTGCTCTCTGAACCATAAATCGCAGTTTGCTTTAATAAACTCAGTCTCGTTTTTAAGCGGTGCCTTTGTTTAATTTTTAACATGAGAGCGGAGTGACGGGGGACACCAGGGTCAAGAGCTCCTCCCACGCATGAACGCTGCACCCCAGCTTAAATTCCCCCCTGATGACCCTGCGTAGTCACCCCACAATGTAGGGGAGACACAGGGCGGCATCACAGATCTACCCACATGACTCCCACTGGGCCACAGATGCCACAGAGGATGAGACAGGGCGCCCCTGGTTCTGGCTGCGGCCCAACCCCGCTCTAAGCCGCAGGGGACTGAGGGCCGAGCCGGCCTAACGAGTCCCTTGTCCGCAGACTCCGGGTCTGGCGGGAAGCCGGGTCCTGCCACAGCCAGTTCCTCGGGGTTTCAAACCCCCTAGCACAGCCGGCCCCGCACACTCACCATTTTCTAACTTCAGTGGTGCCCTGGGATCCTTCTTGCAGATGTGTCAGAACCCGCAGTCCAGAGGGTGACAAAGGCTGAGGGTTACCTGAGTTTACCAAAGCAAAGAAGAAGGAACACTAAAGACAAAAAGGAGCATGGAGGACAGGGCAGGAAACAAAGGCCCCAGCAGGTCCCGGAAGTCCCACCCTCCCACCGCGTGCCTGATTGGAGAGTTCCCGTGCCAGGATTTCTGATTGGGTAGGGCTCTAGGCCACACCNGGCAACCAGGGCTTTCTGTCTGTGCTGGGACCTGTTGCTACCTGCAGCACATTTGCATTTAACCTTGTAGGTAGGTTATATCCAAGCAGGGCGTGGTGGCTCACGCCCGTAACCACAGCACTCTGGGAGGCCAGGCTGGAGGATTGCTTCATCTCAGGAGTTCGAGACCACACTGAGCAAGTGCAAGACCCTTGTCTCTACTAAAAAGATAAAAATAAATTAGCCAAACAACTAAAAAAAAAAAAAAAATAGCCACGCATGGTGGCGCATGCATGGAGTCACAGCTTATCTGGAAGCTGAAGCAGGAGTATAGCTTGACCCCAGGAGTTGGAGGTTGCTGTGAGCCAGGCTGATGACAGGGCAACCTAGCCCCAGGTGACAGAGAGAGACTCTGTTTCAAAAGAAAAAAAAAAAAAAGGTTATATCCACTTATGAATAATGTATATTGTATTCAAAATAGGAAACTATATGATGACAAACATTTTAAAATTTCAGGTTCAGTAAAGGTTGTATTTTTTTATTTCTTAACTTTTCTTATACACTTCGGTAGCTTTGGGAATTTTCTGCTGTCCTAATCTGTTTGTCTACTATCCTCAACACCACACTGCTTGAAATACAGAACATTTTAATGTGTTTTAATATCTTATGGGAGATATAAAAACCTCATTGCGTGTTTTCCTCAGGAATTTTGGCTATACTTATATATTTGTTTTTCCATGTGCAATTGGCAAAATTGTTGTCAGCTTAAAAACTCTGACAGAATCTATTAGGAGATCCAAGAAAATGTTGAAGTTAGCTTAAGGATAAAGGACCTCTTTATATTGCTGATTTTGTTTCTATCTAACAACAAGATATGACTCTCCATTTCTTTAAGTCTTCATTCATATATTTCAGAAATGCTTTATTATTTTGTTTGTATAGATGGCACATTTCCCATTAAATTTGTTACTGAGTAATTGTATTTTGATTTTTTAAATTTACTTTATTTTATACTCTTTCATTGCAATCTTATGCTGTACTGATGAGTCATTGTGAATTATAAACAGGCTATTGTCTGGCTTCTGCTGGTGGCCCCATCTCCTGCAGGGCAGGGCAGGGCAGGGAGGGCACTAGTTAACTAGGTAACAAAAGTATGCATCTGGGTGTTAATATAACCAGCACTAGAAGCCTGTGGGAGGCAGGGCTGCAAGAGCAGTTATCATAGCAGCAGTGGGTTACCTATGCCCCACATCCTCGAGGAAGTGATTGTGACAGCCCCAAGCAGCACTGCTGGGTGGGACCCATGCCACCTACCATGACCTTAGCTGTCCCTGGTGACCAGAACCCTGCAGGCACTGCAGTACTAAGAGAAATCTGCAGTGGACTGGATTGCCCTTTGTAAAGGATCAGAGGAAGGAAAGAAAAGAGACCAAGAAAGAATGTAGCTTGGAGGAGGGGTCCTGAATGGCCAGGCCTGCAGTTCCAGGTGCATGCATGCTGGGCAGGGAGCCATAATGTGCCCTGGGCCAGAGGAAAATAGGGTGCCTTCAGGACTGTCCTCTGTGGAGCAGCCCTGTTTGGTCCGGATAGTTTGTGCAACCATGGGGAACACTAAGCACTGGTCACAGGAGGCCTGCTGAGCTGCTTCCCACTGTGTATGCCCCCCCCCAAGTTATCCCTTAATCTCTGCCTGGAGCCTACATGGTGGTCTCACCCTTGCTTCCAACTGCCTCCAGGGAGTCAACCAACAATTGGGGGAAGGTGAAGCCATGACCTGTAGAATTCCCCCAAAAGTGCCCGCTTTGTGTATCTGCTTAGCCTGGGCTACCACAGCAAAAACCTAGAGAGGAAGTGGACCCAGAGAAGAGCAAAGGGGAACAATCTGCCCGAATTTGTTCATCCGAGACAGGAGCCAAGCAGACATGGGGAGTGTGAACTAAAATAAAATCTTAAGGCTTCCCCACACAGGCTAACGGAATGGACCCCCTCTAGGCAAAGGGGATAACCTAAACTTCAGTTACTAGCCATGAGAAGGGAGGTCAGAGCTGCCTTATCATGGCCCTCTCCCTTCTTGGAGAGATCCTTTGTAACTCATTATCAGGCCTAAGGCTATGTAAGACAAACCTGCAGATCCTCAAATTATACAAGAAATAGGTAGCTTGTCTCCAAATAGCACACTTCCTTAACTTCATTTAAAACCTTCCAAGCCTTTAGACAAAGCTTCATTTCTTTAACCAATTACAAGTCAAAGAGTCTTTAAACAAACCTATAACCTGTAACCATCCCCCTTTGAGATGTCCCACCTTTTCATGCCAAACAAATGTATGCCTTCCACATATCGATGTATGATTTACCTTTAATCCTTGTCTTCCTGAAATGAATAAAATGGAAGTGTAACCCAACCATGGCCAGGCCACTTTCTCAAGGCTTCTTGGGCATTGCTTGGGCCATGGTCTGAAATTTGGCTCACAATAAACCTCTTTAAATTATTTCACAGAATTTTGCTTCTTTTCCATTGACACCAGACCCCAAGCTGCAGGGCAGCCCTTCAAGCTCACTATCCTGGAGCCCCTGGACCAGATTAAGGAGACATTCCAGTTCCTGCAGGTGCAGTATCACCACCTTCAAATGGAATGTGAGAAACTGGTAAGTGAAAACACAGAAATTGGGAGGCACTATGTGATGTATTATGAAATGTCATATGGGTTAAATACTGAAATGCACAAACAGACTGAAATCACCAAGAAATTGAATGTGACTTGTGCACAAGTCGTCCCATTTCTGTCTCAGGAACATCAACAACAGGTGGCCCAGGCCTTCAAGCCTGCCAAACCAGTGACCATGGCAGAGTTGAATGTCATCCTTGTGTAAGAACTTGCAAGCTCAGGGTCTATCACGACGTGGGAAACCACCAGTACCCCTAATGTCCCACCTTTAGGGACTTGGTACAATGGGGGTGAAGGAGCAGGTGGTAGGGCTGGGGGAGGTGACGACAGCTGGAAAGTGACAACTGAGATGGATCCTCGGTGCTTGATGGGGTGTGGGGCCTTGAGGGTGAGTGGTTCGGTGTAGGAACTATTCCTGAGATTCTTACTAGTGGTACTAGTAGTAATAATTATTATCAGAAATACAAAAATAATAGTTATTACAATTTTAGCATAACTAGAGCTGTTGTTGCTGTTGCTGTTGCTACAAAGACACTGAATAAACTTTATCTGTAAAACCTGTTGGTTCAACTGAAGATGATTCAGGAGGGATTAACAGCCCTGGGATTTTGTGCATCCGAGTCTGGCAAGGCCCAGACCCAGCGCCTTTGCAGCAACCACCCCAGAGAGCCTGAGTCCCCACACCTCTTCAGCCATTGTGTCCAAGTAGGCAGGACTGCACTGACAGCTCCCCTCATTTTCTTCTTCTTCTTCTTCTTCTTCTTCTTCTTCTTCTTCTTCTTCTTCTTCTTCTTCTTCTTCTTCTTCTTCTCCTTCTTCTTCTTCTTCTTCTTCTTCTTCTTCTTCTTCTTCTTCTTCTTCTTCTTCTTCTTCTTCTTCTTCTTCTTCTTCTCCTCCTCCTCCTTCTTCTCCTTCTCCTTCTTTCTTCTTCTTCTTCTTCTTCTTCTTCCTTCTTCTTCTTTCTGCTTTTTCTTCTCCTTCTCCTCCTTCTCCTTCTCCTCCTTCTCC
>VSMD01010193.1:0-23711 GCA_008750895.1 Mirza zaza
AGGGGGAGGGCATACCTCTAACCCTTCTTAGGGAGAGGCAAAGATATACAATGTAACCAAAATGTTAAAAAAAAAAAATTTTAACAGGTGGTGGGCAGGCAGGTGTGGGGAGGAGGAAAGGGGTGTGTGCTTCCATAACGTGTGTGATGTACACCACCAGGGGATTGGACATATCGGGGGGAGGGAGGGGGCAGGGGCAATATTTGTAACCCTAACAATATTTGTACTTCCATAATATGATGAAATAAAAGAAAAAAAAAAAAAAAAAGAAAAAGTGAGATTATTAATTCAGTATAGGATTTTTAAAAGTTCACTGAGTGAAGATTATGCTTACTCAATTTGCAAGTTTCTCTTGTTAATTATGAAAAGCCATTATATAATGGCTGTTTGTTTTTAATAATGTTTATTCATAACACACATTCTCTTTTAATGTACTTGACCTTGGGCAAGAAGATTAAATTATCTTAGTTTAGTATATCTCAGATATAAATAATAGGCTTTGGCAGTTAACACATAAGTTAAATTCATTTTAATCAAAATTTCCTTGATATTGAGTAAAAGGTACCATGTTTATAAATAGAAAATGTCAAAAAAAAAAAACAATTCCATTTATAATAGCATCATGAAGAATAAAATATTTTGAGATAAGCTTAACAAGATAAGTTTAATTCTTATACTTTAAAACTATAAAACATTGTTGAATAAAGCTTAAAAGATCTATGGAACAACATCCCACATTCATGGATAGGAAGATTTAATATTGCTAAAATGGCAATATTCCACAAATTAATCTATAGATTTAATGCAATGTCAATGAAAATTTAAGCTGACTTCTTTATATAAATTGACAAACTAATTCTAAACTTCTTAAAGAACTGAAAAGAATCTGGACTGTCCAAACCATTCTTGAGAAACAAGAACAATGTAAGAGAACTTACACTTCCAGATTTCAAAACTTACTACAAAGCAATGGTAATCAAAACAGTGTGGTGTTGGTGCAAGGATAGACATATATATCAGTGGAAGAGAATTGAGAGACAGAAATAAAACTATGGGGTCTTTCTCATAAAGTGACTTTTGATCTTTTGGGTAGATGCTCAGTAGTGGAATTGCTGGATCAAATGGTAGATCTACTTGTTTCGCTTTAAGGTATCTCCATATTGCTTTCCACAGAGGTTGAATTAGTTTGCAGTCCCACCAGCAGTGTAGGAGTGTTCCTATCTCTCCAGATCCATGCCAACATTTGTTGTTTGGGGATTTTTTGATAAAGGCCATTCTTACTGGAGTTAAGTGATATCTCATTGTGGTTTTCATTTGCATTTCCCTGATGATTAGAGATGTTGAGCATTTTTTCATATGTTTGTTGATGTTTCTAGCAGCACAATTCACAATTGCAAAGTTGTGGAAACAACCCAAGTGCCCATCAATTCATGAGTGGATTAATAAAATGTGGTATATGTATACCATGGAGTACTATTCAGCTTTAAGAAACAATGGTGATATAGCACCTCTTGTATTATCCTGGATAGAGCTGGAATGCATTCTACTAAGTGTGAAGTATCCCAAGAATGGAAAAACAAGCATCATATGTACTCACCAGCAAATTGGTATTAATGGATCAACACCTAAGTGGACATATAGTAAAAACATTTATTGGGTGTTGGGCAGGTGGGAGGGGGAAGGAGGGGATGGGTATATACAAACACAATGAGTGAGATGTGCAATGTTTGGGGGATGGACACACTTGAAGCTCTGACTCTAGAGGGGGCGGGGGGCATGGGCAATATACCCAAACTTGACATTTGTACCCCCATAATATACTGAAATAAAAAAAAGAATACAGAACTGAAAAAAAATAAAACTATGGGGGTATAGTCAACTGATTTTTGAGAAGTGTTCCAAGAACATTCCATGGGGAAAAATAGTCTTTTCAACAAATGATACTGGGACAATTGGATAGCCACATGCGAAATACTGAATTGATCTTATATGTTACACCATACACAACGATTAATTCTAAGTGAATGAAACACCTAAATAAGATATAAAATTATAACACTCTTAGAAAAATACATAAGTTTAAACCTTTACAACCTTGAAATAGGCAAAACATTCTTAGATATGACACCCAACTCATGAGCAACAGAAGGAAAAAATAGATAATTTAAATTTCATCAAAATTAAAAACTTTTGTGCTCCAAGGGACACCATCAAAAAAGTAAAAATACAGCCTATGGAATGGGAAAAATACTTACAAATCATATATCTGAACAAAAAATATCTGAATATATATACCAGACTATATAAAGAACTCCTACAACTCAGTAATAAAACTATAACCAAATTAAAAATGGTAAAAGTATCTGAACAGGCATTAATCTGAGGAAGCTATACAATGGCCAAAATTGTATTAAAAGATCATTAGTCATCATTGGAATGTAAATTAAAACCATAATGAAGGAGCCATATGATGGAATACAACCCTGCTGTGAACATCCCTCTGCAGGATCACCAAATTCAACAACTATCCACACAAGAAAGTGCCTTCAAAAGAACTAAAAATCAGGTAAGTGATCACAGTATGTGGTTTTAATATTACATCAAGGTAGGATGCATTGAAGAGGGCAGGAAAGACAGTCTTGCACTGCCTAGGCTACTGTCCCACATCTCCCAGCAGTGCCACACCAGCGCTGGTGGAGAGACAATATATATTCCTGGGGAGGGAGAGTGATGTGATTGTGAGATTTTGCATTAAAACTCGGAGCTTCCATGTCATAGGGGAACACAGCCCAGGGCAGAATTCTGCCATCACCCACAGAGGGGGCATTGATATAAGCCCAGACAGAGGGAAATCCTCTGCCCTAGCAGTAGAAACCTAAGTTACTACTGGCTCCACCACTGGCTGACAAAAGCAGCCTGGGACCTAGAATAAATTTGAAAGATAGGCTACAAAGTTTGCAGTCCTTGGACAAGTCTTGTGGCTGTACTGGCTTGGAGCCAGTGGACATGGGGTAAAAGTGACCCAGTGACACACTAGTGGTGGTGGCCAAGTGAGCGCCTGTGTCACTCCTTCCCCAACTCTAGGCAGTGCAGTTCAGGGAGAGTCTTCTTCCACTTGGGTAAAGAAAAGGAAACAGTACAAAGGAATTAGTCTTATAACTTGGGTACCAGCTCAGCCACAGTAAAATAAATTACCAAGAATACTCCCGAAGTCCCTGATTCCAGGATTAAGTCCCTGGATGGCATTTCTAGACTTACCCTGGAGCAAAAGGGAACCTGCTGCCCTGAAGGGAAGGATTCAGTCCTGGCAGGATTCACCAAGTGCTGACTAATGAGATTTGGGGGATTGAATAAGCATCAGAGGAAGCCAGGCAACAGTTGTCATGGACTATGGGCAATACTGGGCTGGCTTGAAGTATGACATGACACAGTCCCAGCTGTGGTGGCCATGAGGGAGTGCCTACATCACTAATCCCCCATCTCTAGTGGCACAGCATGGAGAGTAAGGGAATATAGTGAGAGATTTTGCCAGGTAATTCTCCCATATCTGACCCAAGTCCACCAAGGCAGTACCACCAGGAGTCTGCAAGAGTCACAGTGTTACTGGGCTTGAGGTGCCACCAGGGCTGATATGGCTGCAATGACTAAGATTTATAACATTCAATTCATTTTGAATATCTACAAAGCCTTCTCAGTAAGGATGGGTTCAAGCTGTAAAGATTTGAATAAACACCTAATTCTTCAATGCTCAGACATAAATGAACATTCTCAAGCATCAAGCATATCCAGGAAAATATGACCTCACAAAATGAACAAATAAAGCCTAGGTGATGAATGTTGAAGTGATGGAGATAAGTGACTTTCAGACAAAGAATTCAAAATATCTGTTCTGAAGACACTTAATGAACTTCAGGACAACACAGAGAAGGAATCCAAAAGCCTATCAGATAAATTTGACGAAGAGATTAAAATAATAAAAAAGCAGAAATTCTGGAGATAAAAATTCAATTGACACATTGAAAAAATGCATCAGAGTCTCTCAACAGCAGAAGTAATCAAGCAGAAGAAAGAATTAGTGAGCCTGAAGACAGGCTATTTGAAAATACACATTCAGAAAAGAAAAGAAAAAAAAAAGAAAGAATAAAAAAGAATGAAGCATACATGCAAGATCTAGAAAGCTGCCTCAAAAGGGTAAATCTGAGCCATTGGCCTTAAAGAGGAGGTAGAGAGACTAAGGTAGAAAGTTTATTAAAGGAAATAGTAACAGAAAACTCTCTAAACCTAGAGAAAGACATTTAAATCCAGGGACAAGAAGGTCATAGAACACCAAGCAGCTTTAATTCAAACAAGTCTATCTTAAGTCACTTAATAATCAAGATCCCAAAGGTCACAGATAAAGAAAGAGTCCTTTGAGAAGAAAAAAATAAATAAATGAAAAAAATATATATGTAACATATAATGGAGCTCTAATATGTCTGGCAGCAGACTTCTCAGTGGAAATCTTACAGGCCAGGAGAGAGTGGCATGACATATTCAAAGTGTTGAAGGAAAAAAAAAAAAACAAAACTTTAACTCTAAAATATTATGTCCTGCAAAATATCCTTCAAACACGAGGGAGAAATAAAGATTTTCCCAGACAAACAAAAGGTGAGGGATTTCATCAACACCAGACCTGTCCTACAAGAAATGATAAAAGGAGTTCTTCAATATGAAAGCAAAGGATGTTAATGAATAATAAAAAAATCATCTGAGGGTATAAAACACACTGATAGCAGTAAGGACATAAATACTGAATACTCTGTTGCTTTAATAGTGGTGTATAGCCACTTATATTATTTTGAATAGGAAAGACTAAAATGCAAACTTATCAAAAATAATAACTACAACTTTTTGAGAAATATATAGTAAAAAAAGATATAAATGGAGACAACAAAAAATCAAAACGTGGGGGGATGGATGTAAAGTGTAGCATTTCTTTAATATTTATCTTTGATTTCTTGCTTTTTGCAAGCAGAGTTATCATTTGTTTCAAATAATTGGTTATAAAAATTTTTTTGCAAACCTCAAGGTAACCTCAAATCAAAAAACCTACAATGGATATGTAAAAAATGAAAAGCAAGAACTTAAACACACTATGAGAGAAAATCACTTTTATACAAAGGAAGATGGAAGTAAGTAATAAAGAGAGAACCACAAATTTATCAGAAATAATAATAAAAAAACAGTGTGGCAGTAATATGGCCTTAGATATCAATAATGTCATTAAATAAATGGACTACAGTCTACAAGCAAAAGTCACAGAGGGACTGAATGGATAAAAAAGAACAAGACCCAACAATAGGTTGTCTTTAAGAAACCCACTTTACCTATAAAGACACAGATAGACTTACTATTAGGGAATGGAAAAAGGTATTCCATGCAAATGAAAACCAAAAAAGAGCAGGAGTAGTTATACTTATATCAGATAAATTTATATTTCAAGACATAAACTGTAAAAGGAGACAAAGAAGGTCATTATATAATGATAAAGGGGTCAATTCAACAAGAGGATATAATAATTCTAAATACATATGCACCCAACACTGGAGCACCCAGATATATAAAGAAAATATTTCAGAGCTAAAGAAAGATAAACCAATACAGTAAATTTTGTAGAATTCGATACCTCACTTTCAACATTGGACAGATCATTCAGATAGAAAATCAATAAAGCAATACTGGACTTAATCTTCACTGTAGATCAAATGAACTTAATAGATATTTACAGAACATTGCATCTAACAGCTGCAGAATAAATGTTCTCCCCATTTTATGGATCATCCTCAAGGATAGACCACATGTTAGGCCACAAAAGAAGTCTTAAAAATTAAAAAAAAATTGAAATCATATATTTTCTCTGAATTTTATAGAATAAAACTAGAAATCAGCAACCAGAGGGATGGGTAAGTTCACACCTAACAGATACAATGCACACTCACTGACTGAAAGGCACACATAACTTTGACTCAAACTGTATAAAAGCAAATTCTGTAACCAAACTGTATGCATCCGTGTAAAACTCTGAATTAAAAAAAAAAAAAACCAAAAAACAGATGAACACTGGAAACTCCACAAAGACATAAAACTTAAACAATGTGCTCCCTAATGACCAGTGGGCCAATGAAGAGCTGAAATAGGAAATTAAACAATTTCCCCAAACACATAAATATGAAAACACAACATACAAATAACTATGGAATACAGAAAAAACAGTAATAAGAGGAAAGTTTATAGCAATTAGTGCCTACATCAAAAAAGTAGGCACTAATTGCTATAAACTTTCCTCTTATTACTATCTAGAACTTAAAAGAATAAACAAGAAAAAATCAAACAACCCCATCAAGAAATGGGCAATGGAAATGAACAGAAACTTCTCCAAAGAAGACAGAATAATGCCATGCAAAGATACAAAAAAAAATGTTCAACATCTCTTATCATTAGAGAAATGCAAATCAAAACCACAATGAGATACCACCTAACCCCAGTGAGAATGGCTTGTATCAAGAAATCCCAAAACAACAAATGTTGGCGAGGTTGCGGAGAGACAGGAACACACACTGCTGGTGGGACTGCAAATTAGTGCAACCTTTGTGGAAAAGAATTTGGAGATTCCTCAAACAACTAACAATAGAAATACCATTTGACCCAGCAATAGCATTGTTGGGCATCTATCCAAAAGAACACAAGTTACTCTATTATAAAGACATCTGCACCTGAATGTTTATAGCAGCACAATTCACTATTGCACGGACATGAAAACTACCCAAGTGCCCGTCAATTCATGAATGGATAACTAAAATGTGGTATATACTCACAATGGAATATTACTCAATCCTAAGAAACGATAGTGAACTAACACCGTTTATGCTATCGTGGATTAAGTTTAAGCCTGTAATACAAAGCGAGAAGACACAAGACCTGGAAAATGGGCTACACATCTACTCACCATCAAATTGGTACTGACAGCCTAAAACTATGGTGTTCAAATAATTGTAGTGTTCATCAGGGATCTGAGGGGGGGAGACCCACATCTTAAAGATGTAATGAGCATTGTAGGAGGGATTACCTCTATCCCTTTTTAGGGAGAGGCAAAGAAACACACTGTAACCAAAATGTCTAAAAACAAAAATTTGTTAATGGGAGGTGGACAGGTGGAAGGGGAGAGAAGGGGAAGGGTACACACTTTCATGGTGGGTGCAGGGCGCGCCACTTGAAGACTGGACACGCTTGAAGCTCTGGCAGAGCGGGGTGGGGAGGCGGGCAGGGGCAAGATATGTAACCCTAACAATATTTGTACCCTCAGAATTTGGGAAAAAATTAAAAAAAAAGTAGTAAAGTTTCAAATAACCTACTGATACATCTTAAAGAACAAGAAAAACAAGAGCAAACTGAACCTAAAATTAGTAAGAAAATGAAATAATAAAAATCAGACCAGAAATAAATGAAATTCAGAAAAATACAAAATGACAATGACATGAAAAGTTGTTTTTTTTTGAAATATAAAAAAAAATTATCTATCTTTGGTCAGATTAAGAAGAAAAGAGAGAAGACACAAATCAATAAAATCAGAGAGGAAAAAGAAGACATTACAACTGATACTGCAGAAATTCAAAGGTTCATTAGAGACTACTATGATATGAGCAACTATATACCAATAAATTGGAAACCCTAGAAGAAATAAATAAATTCCTTGACACACAAAAGCTACCAAGATTGAGCCAGGAAGAAATTCAAAACCTGAATAAAGTAATAACAAGGAAAGAGATAGAAACAGTAATGAAAAGAGTCCCAGCAAAGTCAAGTCCAAGGCCTGATAGCTTCACTGCTGAGTTCTACTAAGTATTCAAAGAAGAACTAATGTGAGGTTTTTTTTTTATTTACTTCATCATATTATGGAGGTAAAAATATTGTTAGGGTTACAAATATTGCCCCTTTCCCCCTCCCTTCCCCCGATGTGTCCAAAGCCCCGGTGGTGTGCGTCACACACATTACGGAAGCATACACCCCTTTCCTCCTCCCCGCTACCGCCTTCCCACCACCCGATAAAAAGTACTTAAACAGTTCCAAAAAATCAAGGAGGAACAAATACTCCTAAACCCATTCTATGAGGCTTATATCACCCTGATATGAAAACCAGAAAAAAACACAACAAAAAGAAAACTATAGTCCTATATCTCTGATGAACATAGATGCAAAAATTCTCAACAAAACAATAGCAAACTTAATTCAATAACACATTGAAAATATTATTCATCATGATCAAGTGACTTTCATCTCAGAGATGCAAGGATAGTTCAACATATGCAAAACAATCAATGTGATACATTGTATCAACAGAACAAATGACAAAAACCACATGATCATTTTGATTGATGCTGAAAAAGCATTTGATAACATTCAACATCCCTTCATGATAAAAAATAGGGTATAGTAGGAACATACCTGAACATAATAAAAGGTATATATGACAGACCCACAGCTAGTATCATACTAAATGGGAAAAAATGAAAGCCTTTCCTCTGAAAGATCTGAAAAAAGGCAAGGATGCCCATGTTTGCCACTCTTATTTAATATTGTACTGGAAATTCTAGCTAGAGCAATCAGACAAGAGAAAGAAATAAAGAGCATTCAAATTGGAATGGAAAGATCGAATTATCCTTATGTGTGGATGACATGATATCATATCTAGAGAAATATAATGATTCCAGAAAATCCAAAGATTCCAGAAAACTATTAATATTGATAAACAAATTCAGTAAAGTAATAGGATGCCATAGCAACATATAAAAATCAGTAGTATTTCTACATGCCAAGAGCAAATAATCTGAAAAAGAAACAAATAAATTACTTCCATTACATAGATACAAATAAAATAAAATACCTAGGAATAAACTTAACCAAAAAAGTGAAAGAACTCTACAGTGAAAACTATAAAACATTGGTGAAAGAAGTCAAAGAGGACAGAAAAAATTGGAAAGATAGTCTGTACTCATGGATTGGAAGAATTAATACTGTTAAAATGTCCATACTACCTAAAGCAACCTACAACAGATTCAGTGAAATCCCCATTTAAATACCAATGCCATTTTTTACAGAAATTATACAAAAAATCCTAAAATTTCTATAGAACCACAAAAGACCCAGAATAGTTAAAGCCATCCTGAGTAAAAATAACAAAACTGGAGGAATCATACTACCTAACTTCAAATTACACTACAGAATTATAGTAACCAAAGCATCAGGGTATTGGCATAAAAATAGACACATACACCAATATATCAGAATAGAGAACTCAGAAACAAATCCGCACATATCTAGTGAAATTAATTTAGACAAAGGTGCTAAGAACATACACTGGGGAAAGGACAGTCTCTTCAATAAATGACACTCAGAAAACTGGACATCTATATGCAGAAGAATGAAACTAAACTCTTATATCTTGCCACATACAAAATTAAATCATAATTGATTAAAAAGTTAAATATAAGACCTGAAACTATGAAACTACTAAAATAAAACTTTGTAGAAACTCTCCAGGACGTTGGTATGGGCAATGATTTCTTGAGTAAATATTCCAAAAGCACAGGAAATCAAAGCAAAATTGGACAAATGGGATCACATCAAGCTAAAAATCTTCTGTACTGCAAAAGAAATAATCAACAAAGTGAAGATATAACCACTGAATGGGAGAAAATATTTGCAAACCACCCATCTGACAAGGGAATAATGACTAGGATATATAAGGAGCTCCAAGAACTCAATAAAAACCTAAATAATTTGATTAAATATGGGCAAAGGATCTGAATAGATATTTCTCAAAAGAAGAGATACAAGTGGCCAATAATTGTATGAAAAAAATGGTCAACATCATTAGTTATCTGAGAAATGTAAAACAAAAGTACAGTGAAATATCATCTCACCCCAGTTCAAATGCCTTTTATCAAAAATGCAGGCAATAAGGAATGCTGGTGAGGACGTGGAGAAAGGAGAACCCTCATACACTGTAGTTAGGAATGTATATTAGTGCAACCACTATGAAGAACAGTATAGAGGTTCTTCAGAAAACTAAAAATAAACTACCACATCACCCAGCAATCCCACTACTAAGTATGTATTCAAAGGAAAAGAAATCACTATATCAAAAAGATGTATACTACCATGTTGACTTTAGCACTATTCACAATACCTAACATTTGGAATCAACCTAAGTGTCTATCAACAGATGAATTAATAAAGAAAGCTTGGTACATATACACAATGGAATAATATTCAAGCATATATAAGAATTAAATTTTGCCATTTGCAACAATATGGATGAAACTGAGAACATTATGTTAAGTGAAATAAGCCAGGCATAGAAGACAAATCTCTCACTCACATGTGAGCACTAAATATTAAAAACAATTGATCTATCTAATGGAGACAGAGAGTAGAATGACAGTTACCAGAGGATGGAAAGGGTAGTGCAGATGGGGATAAATTAGAGATGGTTAATGAGTACAAAAATATAGTTAGATAGTTAGATAGAATGAAGAGTATTTGATAGCATGACAAGGTGAGTATAGTCAACAACATGTTAGGGTATACTTTAAAACAACTAAAAGGGTGGAATTGGAATGTTCCTAACATAAGGAAGTGATAAATGCTTGAGGTGACAGATACTTCAATTACGCTGATTTGATTATTATGCATTGCATGCCTGTCAAAACATTGTATATTCCCTATAAATATATATGACTATTATGTACCCATAAGAATTAAAAAGAAAAAAAATAAAATGCCACAATGAAATATCATTTCATACTCACTAAGGTTGCTAAAATTAAAAAAAAAATCAGATAAAAACAAGTACTAGAGTGGATATGAAAAATAGGAATCATCATATACTGCTGATGTAAATATTAAATTCTGCAGTCATTTTGGAAAACACTCTGGCAGTTCTTTAAACAATTAAATGTAGAGTTATCATACAACCCAACAATTGCACTCCTGGGGTATATACCCAAATGAGATGAAAACATGTGTCCTTTAGGTATTGTTAATGGCTACTTTCTCTTCACTGAATCACAGAGTTGAGAAGCTGTGACAGAGACAGTATGTAGCACTCTCATTGTTTGCACTGCTGCTTAGGGCACTACAAATTATAGTGACCCTATAATATTTTGACAGTGCTTCAAGTGCCATGTGTATCATGATACTGCTGCATCTTATTTTTTTCTCTAAAAAGACATCTGCACTACAATGTTTATAGCAGAACAGTTAACAATTGCAAAGATGTGGAAACAAGTGAAATGCCCATCAATACATGAGTGGATTAATAAAATGTGGTATATGTATACCATGGAGTATTACTCAGCCACAAAAAAACAATGGTGATCTAGCACCTCTTGTTTATCCTGGATGGAGCTAGAGTCCTTTCTACTACATGAAGTATTGCAAGAATGGAAAAACAAGCACCACGTGTACTCACCATCACATTGGTATTAATTAATCAATACTTATATGCACATATGGTAATAACATTCATTGGGTATAGGGCATGTGGGAGAGGGGAGGAGGGGATGGGTTTATTCACACCTAATGTGTGTTGTGTGTACTGTCTGGGGAATGGACAGGCTTGGAGATCTGACTTGGGCAGGGCAAAGGCAATATATGTAACCTAAATCTCTGTACCCCCATAATATGCTGAAATTAAAACACATAAAGTAAAATAAAATAGAATAAAATCAAAGTGAAAAAGAATAAGAAAACATGTGTCACACAAAAGCTTGCATGTAAATGTTTATAGCAACATTATTAATAGCCCAAAAGTAGAATCAGCTCAAATGTCCATCAACTGACTTATATATAAATAAAACGTGATACAGCCACACAATGGAATATTATTTGGTCATTAAAAGAATGAAGTACTGATTAAATGTTATAATATGGATTATCCTTGAAAACATTATGCTAACTGAATGAATACGGTCACAAAGGTGACTTTTCATAGTGACAAAGATATTCTAAAATTGATTGTGGTGATGGTTGCACATATCTGTGTATATACTTAAAACCATTGAATTGTATACTTTACTGGGTGAATTACATCTCAATAAAGCTGTTTGAAAAAAACATCCTGGGAACTGAGAATCTAATGACCTTCCCTGGCAAACAATAATCTCTATATGCTGTCACAAGTCACTGTTGGATGAATTAAGCAAATCTGTGTGATTACACTAAGTCGGTACTCTTGGAACATTGTACTTAGTTTCTATTAGACTTCACTCCATGTGCCTTTTCCCTTTGTTGATTTTACTTTGTAGTAAATAATATTCTGGAGTACTACTGTATGATGAGTCTAGTAAGTTCTTCTAGAGAATCACTGTACCCAGATATTGTCTTAGGGACCTCTGACACAACAGGTTCAGATTAGATTTTTCCAAATATTGACATAGAATATGATAAAATTCTTAGGCAATTTCTATAGAATATACTTACCTTTATTTTCTATTTGTTGCACAGAGTGTTGTTCTTTAGTTTTCTTTTCTTGGGCAAGTGGAAGGGGCAGAAAAACAGGCCTCCAAAAACCTAGAAACATATCGAATAGACTCAATTATTTTCCAACTCCTAATAAAATAAGATTGTAGAAATGAATTTTTAATTATATGATTCTTCAGCAAAAATATTTCTTATTATATCATTTTTCTAATATATTTAGTAATAATGGTGATCCTGTTCCCAATTTTCATGAAGTTTATGAAATCAATGTCGAAAACTAAGTTTAAAGTATTCTACCATATATTGGTAATATATTTGTCCCATACAAAAATTAAGCAATGCTCAGTTAATTTCTAAAATATATTTTAGCAGGTTATTTCTCTAATAAATGAGATATTAGGATGTAAAATTGGCTAACAAGTACCCAATATGATGGCTACTATCAATAAAACAAAAAATATTAATAACAGGCATTAGCAAGGACCTGGAGAAATTGAAACCCTCATGTATTATTAGTGGGAATGTAAAATGGTACAGCTACTATAGAAAAAAGTATGGAGGTTACTCAAAAAATTAAAAATAGAATTACCATATGATCTAGCAATTCTACTTCTGGGTATATATTTGAAAGAATTGAAAGCAGGGTCTCTAAGAGATATTTGTACATCCATTGTCATTACACCATTATTCACAATAGCCAAAGGTGGAAGCAAACCAAGTGTCCACCAATGGATGAATGGATAAACAAAATGTGATATATACTTACAATGTATTAATAATATTATTCAGCCCCACAAAAGAAGAAAATTCTGACACATGCTACAACATGAATAAACTTCAAGGATGTTATGCTAAGTGAAATAAACCAAGCCAGTTACAAATAGATAAATATTATGTGATTCTACTTACATGAAGTACCTAGAATAGTTGCATTTATAGACACAGGAAGCATAATGATGGTTGTCATGGGCTTGAAGGAGGAGGGATGAAGAATTGTTTAATGGGCATAAAGTTTTGGTTTTTCAAGATGAAAAGAGTTCTGGAGGCTGATTGCATAACAATGTGAATATACTTAACACTATTGAACTGTATACTTAAAAGTGGTTAAGATGTCATATTTTATGGGTATATATTTTACCAAAATTTAAAAAATTGGCTAACAACAGGCTATGGTGGAGTGCAGAAATAAGGGGTTTTGGATATTTGTTGTCAGAATGGAGACCGCAATTCAAAGATCTCAAAATGATAATACTTGGTGTAAAATGTTAAGGTGCAATGTAAATTTTAAACATCATTATGATGGATAAGTATGAGTATAGAAGTTGAACATTTAGAAGAATGATATGATATGATATAGAACATATAGAAGAATGATTTAATATTATCAATAAGCTCTGGACTATTCTCAGGAAAGGTATTTTGTAAAAATGATAAAATCAAAATTAAGGTGTTTTGAAACCAACTGTTCATTTATTAAATAAAAATAAACTATTATCATTAAGGGTCCATAGTCATAGGAACAAAAAGTCTTAATTATGGGCCTTCAAGATGCATCAAGGTTGTTTTCCTCACATCTCTTTACTGTTAGACAGCATAGAGAAGGGACAGATATGATTCAAGGTGACTTTAAGAAGCACGTATTGCTTATTTGGAAGTGAACATGAAGTGAGTAATACAAAGAGCACTTTTTTGTCTTTGTTACACATATGTTTTTTATGTATTAATGAAAAGAAAAATATCATCCAAGATATATAAAAACATTAATGTTCATTTTGTCAAAGAAGAGACATAGGTGGTAAACAAAAGAGCACTTTTCTTACACCCACAACCTTTAATTTTAATTCTAAGATTTTAAAAATCGTATTTAGCCTATTGGTTTATATTTTAAATATACAACAGCTAAGGATGAGTGAGGGCAGGTAGCAAAATTTTGGTTCTATGTTTGGAAGTGCTTCCACCTGTGGATTGATCATATATTAATGCATACTTTCTATTAATAATAATACACAAATTATATAATTCCAATCCAATTGTAAGTAATTAAAATATAAGTAGATTCAGAGAAAGTATAGTTAATTGACTAGTTTCTTGTGACATAATATTATTTTCTCAATTAGACTATAAACTTCATGAAATCACAGATGTAGTTGAAATAACACTGAGACTAGGAGTATCTATGGTCTAGCTTGGTCACTAATTACCTATGTGACATTGAGTGAAGTGTTTGCTTGAGCCTCAGTTTCCTCATATTTGAAGCAGGCACAATAATACTATAGTATCATTGATCTTTCTAATTTAGAAGATCATGAGGTTAAGAAATGTTGAACTATACATAACTCATAACTATTCTTGATTAAGAAGTCAGGCTCTGGAATCAGATAAACCTAGGTACAAAGTGTAGGACAAGTCATTTGAACTTTTATAGCCCCAGTGTCCTCACGGTAAAATGGGCAGAGTATATATCTCTTACAGGTAAAAGATAGTACATCTTCGTGGTATTTAACACAGACTTTAGAGCATGAAGTCACATCCTGAATCTATAATTTACTGTGTTACCTTGTTAATTACATAACTTCTCTGGGCCTCAATTTCTTCATTGGTAAAATAAAAATGGTTATAGAGGGGCTGTGAGGTTTTAATGTATTTGTACATTTAAAACTAGTGAATTGGTATTAGTAATCTAGTACTTATGAATTAGTACTAATGAATTAGCATAAGTAAAATGGTTACAATGGTTCCTGGCAGTGACATATAAAACTTAGCTATTATCTGTAAAAGGGGAATAACAAATTAGATGTAATAACACATTTGATTTGTGAAGCATAGTGCTTAACACAGTATAAAAACTCAGTCAATATCAGCTGCTATTGTTATTTTTATATAATTGATTTTGAAAGGTGCAATAAAATTTAAGGTATTATACATTTGTGTATTTATTATTATATACACTGAGCACATAGTAGGCATTCAAATGACAAAATTTTACACAGAATATAAATAACAATTCTGTTGGGTCCAATGAGATTTTCTAGCTTTAAGCAGTAGTTATTCCATCTCACTGAATATTTATCAGATGGTGTTTGAAAATATTAAAAACTGAAGCTGGATACCCATTTGATCCAGCCATAGAACTATTAGGCATCTACCGAAAAGAGCAAAAGACACTCTATAATAAAGGCATCTGCACCCGATGTTTATGGCAGCATAATTCACTATTGCAAGGATGTGGAAACAACCCAAGTGCCCGTCAATTCATGAATGGATTATTAAAATTTGGCATATGTATACAATGGAATACTACTCAATTATAAGAAACGACAGTGAACTAGCACCTCTTATATTTTCCTGGATAGAGCTTGAGCCCATTATCCAAAATGAGGTATCACAAGATCGGAAGAATTGGCTCCACATGTACTCGCCACCAAATTAGCACTGACTGATCAACACTATTATGCTCACATGGTAGTAATATTCTCCAGGGATTAGGGTGTGTGTGTGTGTGTGTGTGTGTGTGTGTGTGTGTGTGTGGTAAACTCACAACTAATGGACACGATGAGCATTGTAGACAGGAAGGGCAACCTCTAATCCTTGCTTGGGTGAGGCAAAGACATAAAATGTAACCAAAATATTTGTAACCTCATAATATCCTGAAATAAAGGAAAAAAAGTGAAGCTGGATGAAAAATTTGAATCTTAACATCCTCTTGGTTGATTAGTGAAACTCCTAAGGGATTGCTAATATTACCTAGTTAGAACAGAATGATATTCGATTAAGGAAGAATTAATGTAGTGTTACTAAATTAAAATCCAATAAAAACATTGTTTTAAGATTATTTTCCTTCCCCTTATAAAGGTAATGAAACTATATCACTATACCACCATGAAAGTGCTTCATGGGAGGAGCTTAGAAACTAATTCTCACATTGCTTAATCCTTCCCAATAGAATTGAGTTTCTAACTAGAGGTTAGAGAGTTTTTCTCAGGTAATATAAAAAATAAGATCATTATTTTCCATTGACTGTTCAAGTAAACTATCTCAAAGTTATTCCAGATGAATTAATAGCTTAAGAAGAAATGTATCACTATGAGAACCAGTGCAACCTCTGGATAACACTTTGTATCAGTAAATGTCCCTAAATATATAGTATACTTTGTATTGGCTTCAATAGTCTACCATACTTAAGACATATGGCTTTATGGATAAGTCAGTATTATTTAGAAAAAAAATCAAGGATAATTATGTGGAAATAGCATATTAAAATAGGGAACATGGATCCTTATGTATTATTTTAATTACTCTATTTTTAAAGGACTTATGGGGGTTTATGCAGGCATAGAATTTATTGTTATAATTTCTTAGGAATGTCTGAGGGAAAAAATGCCCATTACTGGGCATCTCACCAAGGAACAAAAGACATTCTATAAAAAAAACCATCTGCATTGGAATTTTTATAGCAGCACAATTCACAATTGCAAAGATGTGGAAACAACTCTAGTGTCCATTCATACATTAGTAGACTAATAAAATCTGGTATATGTGTATCATGGAGTTTTACTCAGTGACAAAAAAACAATAGTGATCTAGCACCTCTTGTATTATCCTGGATAGAGCTGGAATCCATTCTACTAAGTAAGTATCACAAGAACTGAAAAAGAAGCACCATATGTACTCACCATCAAATTGGCATTAACTGACTTACCTGACCAAAACTTAAGTGCACGTATAGTAGTAACATTCATAAGGTGTCGGGCAGGTGGGATGGGGGAGGGGATGGGTGTATTCACACCTAATGGGTGCGGTGCACACCGTCTGGGGGATGGACATGCTTGAAGCTCTGACTTGGGTGGGGAACAGGCAATATATATAACCTAAACATTTGTACCCCTGTAATATGCTGAAATAAAAAAAAAATTAAAAGATGACTGATATAAAGAAAAACACTATCTATGAGATTATAATAATTGCTTTATCCTAATAATTGTTTTATGATAATAAACATTCCTATATAAAATGCCTAGGAATTGGAGAATTATAATGATTGAGTGTGATAAAATAAACATGAGTAACAAGGTAAATGCCAGCTATTTATTGAAAATTATGGAGCTTGGATAGTAACTTTTTGAGAGAAGCTAGACAATTGGAATCTTTATATAGTTAGACTTGGATATTTACCTCTTTCCATAGTAACTAATAATAAGAAAGGCTATTTATCCATTCCAGAATGGTGGGAGCTAAATTCAACATGGTGCTTCTTAGTGCAGAGTAACCATTTTTTTCTAAGAATGCTTTCATTTTATTCCTTTTAAGATAAGGAGATAAAAGTTACCTAAAGCAAGATGATGTCTAATTTTTAAAAGTGAATTAGAAATTTGGGATTAAGGTGCTTATTTTCTGAATTTCTGATAAGGGGACCTTGGGCCCAAATCTGTCAAAGCTACTACCATTTTGGAAACATCATAATGTTATTAATTATATTTGTAAAACAATCTGCTTTCAAAGGCCACCCACATTTAAGCTTACCTTGAGGACGATTATCCTTTCTGCGAGCACCAAGCCGTAGTGCTTCATTTTCTGAGTCAAGGTTATGTCTTTCACTGTCAAATGCAATCCTGTGCTCTTTTTCACCGTCAGACTCCATGAGATGTCTTTTCTTCCCTTCATCCTTCTGAAGTCTCTCATTTTCAAGTTGTATCAGACACTGTTCCCTCTCTGTCCTCATCAGGTGTCTTTCACTTTCAAACTCATTTTGATGTCTTTCATTTCCAGAATTTGTCTGATGTTTTTTAGAATCAGTGTCCACTTGATGTCTTTCAAAGTTATCCAAATGTTTTTGAAGGTCATCCTGATATTTTCCAGATCTATTCTGCAGTCTTGCAGACCTATGCTGATATTTTCTAGAACTATCCCAGCATCTACTATGGTCAAAGTCCAACTGTTCTCTTTCAGAGACTACCCAGGATCTTTCAGATTCAGACCTGAGGCCTGTCCAGAATCTCTGCAAGTCAGGGGTCTTTTGGCAACATTCAGCCTTCATCATGTGTTTCACAGAATCAGAGTCTAAGTCCACTTTACGTCTTTCAGACCAAGAATCAATCCAGAGCCCTTCAGTGTCAGTGCTCAACTGGAATGTTTTAGCATCCATGAGACATTTTACAGCTGTTGAGGTTAGTCCACATCTTTCTGAGTCTGAGTCCATCCCATATAGTTCAGAGTCAGAGTCTATCATATATCTTTCAGATTTAATCTTCTCCTGGTGTTTTTCTCCCACTATCAGATGTGCCCCAGATGCAGAAGCTGAGTCCATTACACCCCTTTCTGTGTCTGAGTCCATTATGTACCTCTCAGAAGCAGAGACCACCCAGAGTTTTTCGGTCTCCATAAAACTTTTTTCAGATTCCATCAGGTGTTTTACAGACTCTGAGGCCATTTGGTATTTTTCTGCTTTCAGCAAGTAGTTCATGGATGCAGAGCCCATGGGACACCTTTCTGAATCTGAGTCTATCTCCAGTCTTTCATTGTCCGAGTCCATCAGACATTTTTCAGAGTCAGAATCTACCAAGCATTTTTCTGAACCTGAGTCCATCCAATGCTTCAGAGAATCAGAGTCAACCTGGCAAAGTTCGACTACCATCAGATCTTCCACAGAACCTGTAGCCATCTGGTAGTTTTCTGCTTCTAGCAGGTGTTTTGTAGATTCTGAGTCCCTGGGACATTTTTCTGAGTCTGAATTCATTCCCCATATTACTGAGTCAGAGTCTTTTGAGCGTTCTTCTAAGTCAGAGTCCAAACCAATGCCTCTATCAGAGTCAGAATCAATCACACATCTTTCAGAGCCAGAGTCCATAGGGGGGCTGTCATTTTCAATTATTCTTAGGTATTGGAGACCTTTATAGTCGAAATAACCAGCTACAGTTTCTGAAACTTTTCTATCAGAAACTTCTGTTTCAGATTTGTTTCCTTCATCATGTCGCATCATAACTGCTTCTTCATTACTTAAAGACAAACATGAATACTTGTTTAAATATTTATAAAATGTTAGAAAACAAGTTATTTCCCTGTTGAAAACCCCTATTGAGGAAAATATTACAGAGTACATATTTTTATTTGTTTAGCTGCTGAAAGCAAGAGAGAACACTAAGCTTCTTGCAAGCAAATAGAAGAATATGAGTGTAGGCAGATTTTATATTCTCTTGCATCTTCCCTTACATTAACTGTTTTCTAAAACACCTGAAAGTAATTGATTGGCTAAGCTATTTCCTTGAAATATACCATTTTCTTGTCCATATACAATCAATGTATAATTTATATTGGGGATTAAATATCATGTTAAAATGTAGTGTAAAATAAAAGTAAACTATTTCTATATTTTACTCCAAATTAAGATTATCTTTATGTAGACTCAATTATCAGTGAGGCTTACCTTGGAGGGTTGAGCCTTTCTGGATAAGAATATTCAAATCTGTCAGGAGCTCTTTCATTTGGAAGAGACACAGCTTGTAGGGGAAATACAGGTTCATTTGATGAACTAGTTGTAGTTATTGGCTGCAAAGCAAAATAAACCATAACGTTGCAATTTCTCAGTTTCATTTGACATTAAACACAGCGTATGTGGCCATTAGACTGAGGATAGGGTGTCAATTTATTTTTTGCACCTGTGTTAATAGAATGTTATAGTGAAAATCTTTCCCAAAGTAAAACTTCATAATTAATATTTAAATATAAGATCAGTTATGGTAGACACATCGTGTGGTGTCTTCCCAGCCTATACTTCTCTATAAACTAATGACCACTCCCAAATGCCACATTGATGCTGTTACACATTCCCTTAGTTGTAGGTAATTGGCATTCAATCCAAATGGGAGCAATCAATTTTTTTCTTGGATACTTAGAGTTAGAATTCAGAAAAGTTTTTTTTGTGCTCATTGTTTGAAATAAGGACAGGCAATCTCAGGCACTATGGAGATGCCTTTTCTGCCATATACCCAGAGAAGATGAAAAAAGAAATCAATGTGTAGAGAATGAGAAAAAACAGCCACATATATAGCAAGTAGAAACAAGAGATCATATGCCTCTAGAGAAACAGAAGAAAGTATTTTCTACCTGGGTTCCTGATGTCTTTCACATTCATGTTTGCAGCCTCTCCTAAGTATTAACCCTACTTTCTGCCTTTGAGTTCTCTAAGGTAATCACAAATCCCTGAAATAAGTTCCCACCATCTTCTCAATTTTTGCCTGAGTAAGTATGAATGGGGTTCTGTTCCTTTCAACCAAAAGGATCTTCATAAGAAAGCAGAATTACTGTCAATATTTTATTGTTAACTGTTAACTTCAAAGTGGAACATACATAACAAATGTTCCCTTTAGGCACAAGGATGAATCCAAGCACAGAAGAAGAGAAAGTTGAAGAATGACTAAAATTAATTTTATTCATATGAAAAGATTTCTTCCATCTTCAATGAAACCTGAGCAAGAAATAATAGACTTATTCCATAGTGTGTCATTTAGGTACAATATAACGAAAAAACTCTATGACTTTTAACATACATTAGAACTGATTGCAATAAAAAGCTCTGAATCTCCTCCCTCAGCAGATAAATATGAGGCTCACATGAGATAATATTTAGAAGTAAACACTCATTTTGAAAACTGTTAAAGAATTATAAAATGTATGATTAACAGATAATAAAGAGAAAGATAATATTGATTTATATGGCAAATAAACATGAGATATATTGAAATTTTCATATTCTAGCAGAGGTAGATAACAAATAACTTTCATTTGCTTCTAAACATTGATCAAAATAGTGCACAAAGAACTTCTTCTTTGACTCTTACTTTCAAATCATCAAAATGGCTGTTCAATCTTGCTCTGTCACTAGTTTCCATTATTTTAGAAATCAAGACAAAAAATAAAGGATGAGAGAAAATACAAGAAAATATTATTCAGCTAGACATAACCTATATCTGCCTCCATAAATTACTAATTAATGTTCTTTTGCATGTTTTATTTATCAGGATACCCAGCATTCTAAGGAACCACACAGATAATGTTTCCACTCTTTCCAGAAGAATCTATAGTAGCTATGCATTCTACTACTACATGGGGAGAAAATCTAACAGAAAATACAGTATATATGGAATTCACATTGGTTACTTAGGTTATCATACTGTCTGACACATTGAGGACTCTGACTATATCAAATCTTTATGCCTACCTTTGGAACACTAAACCAAATTATCTTCCTTAGAAGGAATACTTTCAAAGAAGATATAAAGTACTAGAAGGTATATAAGTACCAGAACGTTCCTAGCAATACCATCACCACAGGTGGTGCTCGTGAAATAAACATAAACCTCTTTTTAGCTAAATATTCGACTTCAGTTAATATCAAAAGAGGAAAAGGGATATTTATAAATTCATTAATTAGAAACCAATCTCTCTTTAGCTCTAGACCACTTTCCTGAGAAATGTAATTGTATTCAGTACTAACTTATTATTTATTGAAGAAAAAACTGCTGTGAAAACCAAATTCATATAGATTTTTAAATGAATATGCCTCTAATTAATGAATCTGTGTTAAGGTTTGCCCTTTTTTATTTCAGCATATTATGGGAGTACAAATGTTCATGTTACTTATATTGCCCTTGCCCCCCTCCCCTCTTGAGTCAGAGCTTCAAGTGTGACCATCCCCAATATGGTGCACATCACACTCATTATGTATGCATATACCCATCCCCTCCTGTCCCCTCTCATCTGCCTGACACCTGATAAATGTTATTCCTATATGTCCACTTAGGTGTTGATCCGTTAATACCAATTTTCTGGTGAGTACATGTGGTGTTTAAGACCAGGAGTTTGAGGTTGCTGTGAGCTAGGCTGATGCCATGGCACTGTACATGGGGCAACAGAGTAAGACTGTCTAAAAAAAAAAAAAAATAAATTGAAATACTATGAAAAAAAAATAAAAACAGAAATATTGGCAATGAAGAAGGTATTCAAGGAACGTCAAAACACAGTGGAAAGCCTTAAAATAGAATGGATCATGCAGAGGAAAGAATCTCAGAGTTTGAAGACAATGTCTGTGTGCTAAAGAAATTGGATGAAGAAAATGAACACAGAAACAAGAGACAAGACAGAAACATACAAGAAATGTGGGTTTATGTAAAGAAGCCAAATATAAGAACCACTGGAATCCCAGAGGGAGAAAAAAAATACACAAGGGCAATAAAACTTATTTCATGGAATACTGGAGGAAATTTGCCTGGACTGGCCAGAAATCTTAATATCCAGATACAAGAAGCACACAGAACTACTGGGAGACTCAATGTGAAAAGGCAGTCACCATGTCACATAATTATTAGGCTGACCAAAATAAACAGGAAAGAAGAAAGTTTCCAAGCAGAGAGGTGAAATAAACAATAAAGTACAAAGGAAAACCTATCAGGAGATGATGGCGGATGAGAAACACCGCCAGACACAGTGTCTCTGAAGAAAAGACATATTCTAGCAGAAATTAGAAGAAAGAAGCAAGAAGACGAGCCTACATTGGATGAGGGTCGGCAGGAGGAGTACATGAGACCATGGGAGACACAACGGGAGGAGGTCGCGGAGGAAAACTGGAAGCTGGGACCCCCGGAGCAGCCCGGAGACCAGCGGGAAGGGTAGGTGGATCTGCCGTTTCCCCTCCCCTGCATCCCGGACTGCTGGTGGGCTCCCCAGCAAACGGAGGGACCTGCGGACACAAGCCCAGCAACAACCGCAGCCAGTGAGCGGTAAGCCAGTAGCGGACGTAGCACCAGGCTCCCAAATCGCTCGAGGCACCTCCGTGTGCACAGACCCGAGCTGCACAGCAGACACCATATTGCCTCCTCCTCCCCTCCCCACGGCTACCCAGAGAGACAGAGAGACAATATAGCCACCAGCCGGAGGCACCTCCAGGGAACAGGACCTTCCCTTTTGGGGCCCTACAGCTGACTAAGGGGAACTCAGACTGTGAGCTCTCTGCCCGCCAGCCCTCCCAGGTGCTGCTGGCACGGTGATCCCAGGAGAACGGGGCAGAGCCTGAGGTTGAGAGACATAGACCCAGCTTGGGCTCCCTGTGGGTGAATTGGGACAGGCACTCGTCTCCCTGGTGGGGACAAAGTTTGAACTCTGGGACCCAGAGGTCAGACCTGCAGACCACATCCCATGCA
>VSMD01010195.1:0-46059 GCA_008750895.1 Mirza zaza
TGCCCCATCAGGGCAGGCTGAGAGGTAGCAGGTGTTTGGTCCTAGGCCCCTCCCTTTATAGGGCAAGGCTCAGCATCAGGGATCCAGTTCTGCCCAACAAGGACCTGCTCCTGAGACAGGGCTGGAGACCTGGAGAGCCAGCCTGAAGCCCCAGGGTCATTTCCATCTGCATAGCAAGAGGGAGCTCAGCTATGCCAAGGGGAGGCTAGCTGGGCCCCCCAGACCACACCCCCAGTTAGTCTCAAGCCCTATCAATCTCACCTCCTGTATCTTGTGTGTGATCCTGCCCCCACCCTACTATTGGCCAGGGCAGCATCACTTCCCTCCTGGACACATCCACGGGCTCTTGGCTAATCTCTGCCTCCTTCCCTCCCTCCCCTACCTTCTCCCCTCCAATCCATTCTCCACCTCCACTAATCTGATCATGCTACCTCCTAGTAACACCAGCTCCAACACATTCTCCCTCCCCAAAGCTAGTAAAACCCAACTCTTCACTTCAACCTTTTGTGTCCCGTCTAACTTTCAATGTCACCTCCTGTATTCATTTTGTATCCCGCACAACAAATTAACACAAATTTTGCAGCTTAAAACACCACACACTTATTATCTCACAGTATCTGTAGGTCAGGAGACTGGTCATAGCTTAGCTGGGTTTTCTGCTTAGGGTCTCACAAGGCTGCAATCAAGGTATCATCCAGGTTAGGTTCTCATCTGAAGGCTCGACTGTGAAAGAATCTGCTTCCAAGCTCACTCAAGTTGTTGGCAGAATTCATTTCATTGGGGTTGTAGGACAGAAGGCCCCAGCTTCTCTCCAGCTGTTGGTTGGAGCCGGCCCCCAGCTACCTACGACATGGGCTTTCCAACATGGCCTCACTCCTCCAAAGCCTCTTGGGAGCAACTCTGCTAGTAAGGCAGCGCCCTGCTAATGTGATCCCAGGAGTGATATCCCAGTGCCTTTGCCATATTGCATTGGTTAGAAGGAAGTCACTGGTGCTGCCCATATTCAAGGGGAGGGGATTATACAAAGTATGAACACCAAGAGCAGAGAATCATAGGGCTCACCACACCTCCCATGTGCCACAGGATCCTTGCTAACTGGCTGACTTGTAGTTTCCTGACCCTGTGAACTTGTTTATTTCTCAGGACCTGAAAGCATCTATCTTCCTTGCTTTCTTGCCTCCCTCCTTCCACCGCCACATCTTCCCCATCTAACCAATGCATCCTCTCCCTGTAAGACCGAGTTTAATGCCGCTTACTCTCCACTGGCAGTCCAGATTTTCCCACCTGATCTCAGCCCCAGGCTGATAAGTGGCCTCCTCTGGGCTCTGTGGCACCCCATCACCACCTTGCTCACTCCTACTTGATTGCCTGCTTGCCCGACTCATCTCCTGCCCACCCTCACCACACACGCGTGCACACACACACACACACACACACACACACACGCCATGGTAAAATCCCCCAAGGTAGAAACTGTCTCTGTCATCTCTGGATCCACAGGAACTGATATTGGGCCTGGCATGTAGTAAGTGCTCAATAAATATGTGTAGGAGGAATGGAGTTTTTTATAAGAGAGGTCCAAAGGGTAGCTGCTACAGTGGTGTGTAGGTTAGGCCATTCCAGAGGGTAGCATCTTCCCTTAAGGAAAGTCTAAATGGGATGGTGTTGTCCAACCCTTACTGGGCAAACTGGTCTGTGGACCACTGGCATCACTTGGGAGCTTGTGAGTAAGACAAATTCTGCCCCATCCCACCCCTCTGAATCTGCATCTGCATAGTCACACCATGGTCACGTGATCTGCATGTATGTGGGTTTGAGAAGTGCTGGTCTAAGCATCAAGCACTTCCATTCAATCTGATCTTGGGCTGCGAAAGCAATGAGAGAAGCCTGAATCACATTCTCTCTGCCCCCACCGCCTCCAGGCTGTACTTGCTTCTCTGGGAGTAGCCCCTGGGAGCTTTTCACAATTGCTCTAGTTAGGAAGCCCTTGCTCTTCTATGCTGGGGATCCTGCTGGCTGCAGATTCTACCTCTAGCTTCATTCTGGGTGGAAAGACCAGGCAGTGCCCAGGTATGGGGTGGATATAATTCTTCAGCAAGATCTGAAATCTAACATGAGGTCTTGCTGGTCTAGAGGATCTGAAGGGTCAAATCACTCCACAAGCAGTGAGGATAGGGGTTATTGCCACTCTTATCTGTTCAGCCCTGGGAATCTGTAGGCTGAAGGCTTTCCCTGGGAGAGTTCATGTGTAAAGAGAAACATGATGTCCTTGGTAGTATTTTGGGATGTACATGGCACCCACCTTTCCAGAGGACCTGTGGGGCCTATCTTTCCCCCTGATCTGTGACTCTTGCTGTTCAACATCAGCTATAATTTGCTGGGCAACACAAGGCAAGGCACTTGACCACTCTGGGCCACAGCTCCTCATCTGAGTAGCCTGAAAAAAAAGATTGTTCTAAAATGTTGCTACAGTTTGAGCTAAGAGGGTATTTTTTAGGGAGATGTTGTCAGTTCTGGAAGTAGAAACACCTTGAAGGAACCCGTCATTGGAGCAACCATGCAGGCAAATGAAAACAACCGGAAATTGTCACCAATATGAAATTAACCACCCTAAAGCAACCCTTTGACCAAGTCACTTCGCTGCTCAAGTGATTTCCAGGACTCCTGAGACCTGTTGTGTTCACCCCGCTTCCTCACCTGCGGTCGCAGCTGCATCTTGATCCTCCTGCCAGTCACCAAGTGTGACTTGCACTTCCCAGTATGTGTGTCTGGGCTCCTGAATCTCTCCTCCTCCTCCTCCTGTTCTTCCTCCAGGAAGTCTCCCCTGATTACCTGCCTCCCTCCAGCCAGACCTGAGCTCTCTTGTCTCTGGTACTGTTGCCTGTGCTCCCACATAGCTCAGGCCCCCAGGCGTCACTTGTCCTCCTGCAGAGCCCAGCACGGCACCCTCCTCACCACCAGTGTTTCTCACACACTTCACCAATGCCCCTTTAATGGCAGAAGACAATGTCCAAGTCTCTAGGCAAGCAGTCCCCATTCCCATCCCTCCAAAGCACATTTCTTTGCTCCTGTTCTAACATTCAAATTCAGAAACCTTCACATTGCACATTGTGCACAATCATAGAAGCATTTTGTTTTAATATAAAAATCATGATTTTCCCCCAAGTCTTCCAGCTGACTTGATACTCGAGGAAGATGTGCAGCTTCCTGTTTTCTCCACATGAGAAGTCTAAGGCTGAGATTCCAACTGTTGAGTCCCTGAAAATGGATTGGACAGATAGTTCCAAGAGAAGGCCACCACCCACCCACCACCCCCAGCCAGCTGAGGTTCAGATGCCTGTGACGGAGGGTTTGGGCTTCTGGTTTGTACCTTATTCCCTGGCAAAGCCCTTGACAGCTTGCAAAACACCTTCGCACCATGAACACCCTCTCACTTGAGGTCACAGTGAAATGGAAGGGCAGGGAGGGCAAGAGTTGCCCCATTTGACAGAGAGGGTCTGGGCTGCGTGATGCTCAACAGTTAGAAAATAATGCAGCCAGGGCTTAAAAAAAAACCCTTTCTAATTTTTTCCAATACATGGAGCTCCCTGTTATTAGGACAGGTCACCCAGTGCCACCTGAGGCATGCATTCTGCCCCACATGGAGCACTTGTGGAGTTCACCTGGAGACAGTTCAGCCCCTCAGTCCTACTGAGGGCAGGACTGAAACACACGTACACGCGCACACACACACACACACACATCCCAAGTCCTGGCCTTGCAAACTGGTGCTTCAGGACCAGAGTCCACAGGACCTCCTCCCCAACCCCTTCCATAGGTGAGTCATCCTTGCTATAAATCCACTCCAGTCCAGAGGACCCCAACAGCGCCCAGAGCTGGAAGGCCTGCCTTCTGACCACGGGGCACTGAAGGCAGCTTTCTGCATCCACTGGAAAGGACGATGGGGAAAGAAAGACGTTTCTTCAAACAGTCCTTCACTCTCCTCCATTTACCCTCCCTTCCTGGCCCACTTCCCACTGCCCTGCTTGCAGAGGGAGCAGCTCCTGAACTTGGCATTGAACTGGAAATGACAGTGCGAGTAGTGGGCCTGGCTCTCCAGCACAGCCCCGTGTCAGGGCTGGGTGGCTCTAAACGTGGGTGGCCGGGCAGGGCGTGGGCTGATCTGCCAGACAGGCCTCCCTCGGACCCTCTGAGAAGAGCACTCTGGGGGCAGCACGCTGGGCACTCTCCCCCTGCAGCTCGCCCACCAGGGCCCTGCCCGAAGGTGCTGCTGTCTGTCCAGGGTAGACAGTGCCCCAGAGGGAGGCCACACACTGAAGGCTCCTGCTTCGCACGGTTAGCTGTGTCCCACACTGAGCAACCACTCTGAGACTCAGTTTCTTCATCTTCAAAATGGGATAAAATCACTGGATCCACTTAGCCTTCCTCGGGTCAGGGAGGTAGACGATCACTTCTCAAAACTCATCTCCAAAGGCGATTAGATGCTCTCACCCCAGGCAAAAGGAAGATGAAACCAGTGCCCATACTGTAATCCTTGTGGAATCATTTTAATACAGGGTGGGAAGGGCCATGATGGTGATTAGGCCGGATGCCACGGAGGCAAAAGAGGGCCCCGCCCCCAGGGAGGGTGGTTCAGGGGCAGAATGTCCCCTGCCTGCTTTAATCTCCACCCCTGCAGGTGCCAGGATGAGCACTCACTAACTCACAAAGGCATACAAACGGCACAAGAAATCAGAGAGGTGGGGACTTGGGCCGCTAGAGCCGGCAAGCCCCTTCCATGACCACGTGGGGACTGAGGCCAAGTATCACCAAAATTTCTGACTTTTAAGGGAAGCAGGAAGTCTAGGATTATATGTGAAATTTCCCAGGTTTTTGAGGGTGGCCACTTGTTCCAATAAAATAACAAAAGCGCCCAGCTAACTTTTCACGGACCACACCGAACCCACTCTGTGTGTGCCTGTGACTGCAGGAACGTGGACTGTCTCTCCAGCATCCAGGGAGGGAGGGACAATTCCACCAGCCCCAATGCCACCGGGAGACAATGCCTGGGCTGGGAACAGCAGTCCCTTTGGGGAGTGGAGCTCAGGAGAGAAAGAGCCGGCAGGTGGATCTGACTGCTCTGAAACCTTACTGGAAAGTTCTAGTCTAAAACAAACAAAAACTGTCAGAGGCTCCCCTCCTCCTCACCCCTCCTCTTTGCCACCAGGGGACTCTGCAGGCCGGCAGCTGCGGCAGGATGACTTGCAGGTTTTGCTGGCAGAGCAAGCTCCCGCCCAGGCTGGGCCCGAGGGCAGTTTCTCCCGCTGCCGCCTGCCCTGCCCAGGCTGCTGAACCTCCCAAGTGACTGTCTGGGGTCGGGGTCTCACTATAAGCGGGGACTCTGGGGTCAGGCCCAATTTAGCCTGACTGGTCCAGCTCTCCCAGCGTGGAGAATTCATCTTCCCTCCCTGCCAGATGGGTCCTTTCCAGGCTCTGCTTCCCCAGCAATTCCCAGACGGAGACAGGAGACAGCCCGTCTCAGTGGGTGGATATTGGTTAATTGATTGAGTTTTTGTTGTTCCTGCTCCAAAGTCAATCAGAAAGTCCTCAAACACCTCTTTGAAGGGGAAAGATGGCTAAGGTGGGATCATTTCTAATTGTCCTAAATCTTGCTCTCAAGGAACTATAAGGGGCTTTGCTATGCACTCCCCACTCCCCCTGCTTTTCCTGAGGCGAAGGGGGCGCCAGGGAAACATCCAGAGAAGCAGGAACCCACCTGGTTGCCCAAACCCTGGGGGATAGGTCCCCTCGCCCCAACAAAGGGAAGTAGAGCATCCTGAGGGGAGAGGTCTCTGCCCCTGCACAGGACAACAATTGGGGGACGCTCCTCCCTCCCTTCACAGCTGATAGCAATGTTTTTCTCTTTATGAAATGTGGGATTAATAAGCCGTCACACAGCTAACACACAGACTTGCAGGCTGAGGATCGAGACAATCTTAAGAAGGCTTTCTTGGTTCTCCAAAATATTCCACAAAGTACTGATGTAAATAATGACTACTAAATTAAATGTCACAAAAATAAATGATTCCAGTACACTGTTCCTTTCTCAAATCTTTCTGAATCTGCAATCTTTATACTTTATTTTTCTTTTTGTGAGAGAAGGTCTCACTCTATTGCCCAGGCTAGAGTGCAGTGGCATCACCATAGCTCACTGAAACCTCAAACTCCTGGACTCAAACTCCTGGGTTCGAATGATTCTCCTGCCTCAGTCTCCAGAGTAGCTGGGACTACAGGCATGTGCCACCATGCACGGCTAATTTTTCTATTTTTTGTACAGACAGGGTCTTACTCTTGCTCAGGCTGGTCTCGAACTCCTGTCCTCAAGCAATCCTCCTGCCTTCGCCTCCCAAAGTGCTAGAATTACAAGCACGAGCCACTGTGCCAGCCAAACTTTAAACTTTTACTGTGAAATTTATCCTGCAAGTTTTTAACAAATTTTACTTAAGACACTTTTCAGCAGAACTCTCACCCCCTAAATAAAGAGTTTTAGTACAGAAAAGTGGATGGCTTAAAGCACCTGATTTCTCTATCATATAACCACTTGTGGTAATGAAGTTAATATGATAAAAGCATTGCCATTTTCCGCTAAATTGTATTGCTCTCAAAAGAAGTCAATATCAAAACTTTAAATACAGAATTCATTTCAAAACATAGACATTAAGAGATGTGGACTGTAATACTGCCTCCGTTGCTCGATACACGAACAGACTCGAGGATATCATTCATCCTCTCTAAGTCGGTTTTCTCTTAGTCAAATGAGGTTAAAATAATAGTTTTTGTGAATATCCAGAGACCAGTGCACTTGTAATATGCACGCTTTTCTGTTTGTATGTTACACTTTAATATTAAGTTCTCCCTCTCTCTCATAATCCTTGCTCATACCTACCTCCCAGGAATATTGTGAGAATCAGAGGGCCTGATGTACTTGGCAGGAATCTCTAGACCACCAAGTGTTAGAAGAGGACACCCATGATCGCCAAGCAGGTGGCATTGCTCACCCACACCTATCAGAACTGGGACTGGCAAGAGACAGTGGGATGGCACTGCCGGCCACAGAGAAGAGGCCAGAAGAAGACAGCTGCCACCTTGCACCAGCTGCACTGCTCAATTATTTGACTTCCCTATTTCAAGTTTATCTGCCTGTAAAGTGGGCACAATAGCCATTGCTTCACACAACAAACACCAACAGGCATGCTAACTATGTAAATGCATGACGGTTGCCTCCTACCGCTGCCCACACCTCTCCTCTCCCCTCCTTCCGCCTGGAACCTCCCAGCTTTAGGTCCTTCCTTGCACTCTCCGCTGTTGCCATCTGCCCAGCCCCCTGCTGCACCCCTGCCCGTTCACCCTGCGTGAGGGCACCTTAGGGGCCAGGTGCCACACAAGATGACATGCAGGAGGCAAAGCAGAACCTGCCCTCTAGGGTCTGCCTGGTGCCCTGATTCGGGGCCTCCCCAGCATTCATCCTCCCCTCCTCTGTCCACAGACTGCCCTCCTCCCCTGCACGGAGGGGCTTCGCCTCCCTGAGCCTCAGTACCCTTGTGTGTAAAATAAAAAGAAAATAAATAACAGGTCTAAGAAACGAGGCAGTGGGGCGAGGACAGAGGTCAGCAACTTTGCCATTGGAGCATCGCTTCCTGGCTCTGAGCAGTGACGCAATGCAGCCATGGTCACAAAGACAGAACGCGGCAGCCAGGATTTGATCCCAGGTAGCCTGATCCCAAAGTCTTGTCTTCCTTTCGGTGCGGCTGGCTGTGGGGCTAACCCCAGTCGTCTCCGTCCTCTGCCCCGACGGCCGATCTAACCACCAGCAGAGGGCTTGCCATGGACACGCGGCTTCAGACAAGCCCCAGCCACACCCAGCCACGCTGAACAGCACCGAGACAGCTCCCTTCCGCCACCCTGATGCAGAGGCTGGAGCTGGGCCAGCTCTGAGCTGCCCCCAGCGCAGAAGGTGTGCAGGGTGGAGCTGCCACCGCCGCTCAGGACCTGCTTTCCCAGCCCCACTATGTAGGTCACCCATCTGATCCCTGGTGTGATGACTCACCGCTTGCCTCTGTCACAGCCCGATAAAGAACTCGAGCCATTAAGAAAGGGAACAAATTACTAAATGGGAGGCACAAGAGAAACCCAGGATTAAATTAGTTCGTTATTCATAAATCATAAATGACTCTTCCGCTCACTGGTTCTCGTCTCTGTCTCTGTCTGCTGGTCTTGAAAGAGCGATAGTCTCCCATGGGCAGCAGGGCAGGGACTCAGGAGACCCCATTCTGGGGGCCCCAGGGGTGGGGACCACTTTTAGACTAAGGACAAGAGCCAGGCTGGCCCAGGCCCCTGTTGGTGCTGGGCTGCTCTCTGGGCTGCAGGATCTTGGAACAGAGTCACTGCATGTGTGGGGTGACAGCTGCAGGCCTGCTATGTCACTGGCATGGTCCCGATAGCTGTGGGGCCTGGGGACGGTTGAGCCACAATTGCCGGGTCACCTCTGTGGAGTGTGTCACATCTGGAGCATGTCACCTCTGTGGGCTGTGTCACCTCTGTGGAGCATGTAGGCCATGTCACTTGTGAGGGTGCGTCACCTCAGGGCATATTATGTGTTCCCTGGAATGTGACGCACCTTCTGAGGGATGCTCTCATCTCTGATGGGCGTGTCACGTGACCGAGAGTCCCTGGATGCTTTTCTGTCCCAGCTGGAGACAGGACCAGCCATGCTTGGAATGGAGCCAGGAAGTGCCAAGCAGGCCAGGTCATCTGTGCCCCCGCCTGGGAAGAGATCCCGCCCTGCCCCAGCCAGGCCTCTCCCCAAGGAGGGAGGAAGGGGACTGCCTTGTCTCAGGGAGCCCGGGAGGCGGAGCTGGGAGGGGAGTGAGCCCCACCAGGACTGTGGACACGAGCGAGAGGAGCTGCCCCCTGCTGGTCACAGCTGGGAAAGGCGCTGCTAGAAAACCAGGGCAGGGTGTCAAGGGAGGAGAAACTGGGTGGTTTGGGGCAGACATCTGCTTGTTGCTTCTCACGTCACCCACTCCAGCTGCAACGCTACTTTGATCACGTCTGACTCCTAAGCTGTGGGTCAGAGTCCCAAACACAGCAGCAGTATTCTGGAACTCCTTGGGCAAGGGTGTCTTCCTAATCAGAGCTTATTGGCAGTGTGTCCACGGCAGGAGCCACTCTGCAGGTCACCCGACGCCTTGTCTGCAGTCTCAGGGGCCAGCTGTGTCCAGAAGGTGAGCCTGAGCCGAGGCTGGAGCAGAGGGGAGGGGGGGCGAAAGGGAGACCACACGGCTGGCGATGCCCCGAGTCTCTGAGAGCAACAGGTGAGCACAGGATGTTAACACAACAGCAGTAATGCCTGCCGTCTGCCAGCTGTTCCCACGGTCTCTGAGCCTAGCGATGCCCCTGGGCTCATTTCACAGATGAGGAAACTGAGGCCTAGCAACTGATTTGTCCAATCAGGTGTCTGAGCCAGGATCTTAGCCCAGCTCAGAAGAACTTCTAAGGCCATGCTTCTTCATGTCACCACACTACCTCTGAAAGTGGACTCATGGAGGGAGTCCATGCACTGATATCTTCGCAGCAGCCAAAGCAGCCATCTGCAGTGCCCTCTCCGTCTTGCCACACAGTCCTGGCTGCTCCAACGTGCTAATTGGGAGGAAGGTCAGATTTTTCCACATTCTCAGTATTGCCATGCATCTTGTCCACTTTGATTCTTGGATTTGATCACTTCCCACCCCCGCCTCTTACTTAACTGTTCCCTGGGCGAAATTCCAGGCTTAGCTAAAAGGGCACGGTTCCCACTGAAGTCAGAAGTCAGAACCTCCTCCCCGCAGCCTCCCCAAGCTCCTTCGCAGCCAGCTCACAGACCCGGCCTGCTGCCGACACGCACGACAGTGCCCTGGCCTGTCACTGAGGCTCCCCAGGATCGCACAAGCCATCTGACTCGACACTGATTTTTACAGCTTTGCAAATAGTTGCCTTAGTTCCCTTCCCCTGAATGCATTATAAAGTTAACGGGAGAAAAAGAAGTCTTTTAAAAAAATCCCCCAGCTATCTTAATTAACATGCAGAATGCTTTTCTGGCAGTGCACAGGCTGTGATAAAACGGGAAGCTTCTTAACACAACATATATTTAATCTGTGGCATTCGCTTCCACATGAAATTCAATCAGATATTTTAAGGGAGTGAACCAGGGCTCTGGGATCGAACTGTGAATAAATGCAGGTGTGATAAATACACTCGAGCTACTGTGAGGTTTTATCAAATGACGAAGGTGTAGAGTGGGGTGGGGTTGAAGGACAAACCTTAATTCTAATTCTGTACATTGTCAAAGAGAATTTATTGGACAACGCGAGGGCGATCTAATGACCCACTGCCTCTGAAAAATCAATTAAGCGTGCCCATTTGTTCTGTTGTTCCGGGAATCTTTAGTGTGGGCCTGCTGTATGCCAGGCACCGGGGAGGCAGTGACTGACCCATAATGCAATGCGGATCTCTGCCCCTCCCCGAGGGAACGCACACTCTAATGGAGAGAGATGGGCAAGAAACAGGTGAACAAATGGAAACGATGGCCTCTGGTGGGGTAAGTGACAGGGTAAACGAGAGGGCGCTCAGGTAAGGCACCTGCTGAGGAGTCGGCACTCAGGTGAGTGAGACCTGCAGCGTGAGGAGGGGCCGCTGTGTAGAGGGGAACACCTTGCTCGTGTTCTGCAGGCCAGAGGGCTCTGGGCACAGTGGGGGACCAGAAAGGCGCCAGGACGTGGTAAGCAAGCACATGCCAAGGACCTGCCTTGTAGAGGCCGGTCGCAGAGGTAAGCCTTCCAACTTATCCTTTCTTTTTTCCAATTAAGGGTTTCATCCGCCACAGATCTGTGGGGAAAGGGTGGTTCCTTCGGCTGCTGGTGTGAGGAAAATGGCTCATTACAGGGAGAAGAATAAAGCCGCATCCCACATCACATGCACATGCAAACACCTCGCAGATCCAAGACCTCGCTCAGTGTGAAAGCCCACGGAAATAAAGAGTAAATCTTGGCTGGGCGCGGTGGCTCATGCCTGTAATCCTAGCACTCTGGGAGGCCGAGGTGGGAGGATCCTTTTGAGCTGAGGAGTTCAAAACCAGCCTGAGCAAGAGTGAGACCCCATCTCTACCAAAAATAGAAAAATTAGCCAGGCATGGTGGCTCATGCCTGTAGTCCCAGCTACTTGGGAGGCTGAGGCAGGAGGATCATTTGAGCCCAGGAGTTTGAGGTTGCTGTGAGCTAGGCGGATGCCACTGCACTCTAGCCAGGGCAACAGAGTGAGACACAGTCACAGAGTCTCAAAAAAAAAAAAAAAAGTAAATTAGAAGGAAAAGAAGGGAATATCTTTGTGTATTTAGCATGAGAAGGGTATCTTAACATAGCTCAAAAAACATTAACCTTCAGACGACAAGTAGATAAATTTAACTACATCAAAGTTAAGGTTTTTTTAACATAAGAAAACACTTTAGACAAAGATAACACCTGAAGAAGATTCTTCATTGTCTAAAGTCAAGGGATTAATATTTAGAATAAGGGATGGCAAGCCACAGCCCACAGGGCCAAATCCAGTTAGTTGCATGTTGTTTTTTTTTGTTTTTTTTTTTTTGAGACAGAGTTTCACTTTATTGCCCAGGCTAGAGTGAGTGCCGTGGCGTCAGCCTAGCTCACAGCAACCTCAAACTCCTGGGCTCAAGCAATCCTGCTGCCTCAGCCTCCCAAGTAGCTGGGACTACAGGCATGTGCCACCATGCCCGGCTAATTTTTTTTTTTCTATATATATTTTAGTTGGCCAATTAATTTCTTTCTATTTATAGTAGAGATGGGGTCTCGCTCTTGCTCAGGCTGGTCTCGAACTCCTGAGCTCAAATGATCCGCCCACCTCGGCCTCCCAGAGAGCTAGGATTACAGGCTAGAGCCACCGCGCCCGGCCTAGTTGCATGTTTTTATAAATAAAGTTTTATTGGAATACAGCCATGCCCATTCATTTATGTCTATGGCTGCATTTGTGCTCCATCATCAGAGTTGAGTAGTTGTGACAGAACTGTATGACCCTCAAAGCCTAAAATATTTAACATCCAGCTTTCTCCAGAAAAAAGTCACCTCAACCCCTGATCTAAACTATACAGGGAAATGGGTAGGAGACACACCCGAAAGATTGCAAAGGCTGTGAATAGGCAATTCACTGGAGAGGAAATGAACAGGCTAACTGATACCTGATGAAACGAGTGATCTCACTAGAACTCAGAAGAATGCCAATTCAAACAATATTGAGATTCTTACAACACTCATGAGATCTGAAAAATCTGGTAAGTGTGATGATTGATTTTAGGTGTCAACTTGACTGGATAAGGAATAGCTAGAGAACTGGCACAGCATTACAGGTAAATATTACTTCCAGGTGTATCTGAGGTGCTTCCAGGGAAGACTGGCGTGGGAGCCGGTGGACTGAGTGTGGGCAGCGACATTAGTGTAGGCTGGGGCCTACATAGAACAAAAAAGGCAGGAAAAGGATTTCCTCTCTCTCTCTCCCTGGGGCTAGGACACTCTCCTCCTCCTGCCCTTGGACATCAGAACTCCAGGCTCTCTGGCCTTGGGACTCCAAGACTTACACCAGTGGCCTCCAGGTTCTCAGGCTTCCAGCCTCAGACTGTGACTCGCACCATCTGCTTCCTTGACTCTGAGGCTTTCAGACTTGGGCTGAGCCACACTACCGATACCCCTAGGTCTCCAGCCTGCAGATGGCCTTTCGTGGAACTTCTAAGTCTTCAGAATTGTGTGAGCCAGTTCCCCTAACAAATCCCTCTCATGTATCTGTAGCTATATCTATGTCTATATCACATGGGTTCTGCCTCTCTGGAACACCCTGACTAGTTCGGTAAATACTACCAAGTGCTGGTGAAGATGAGAAAAAGTAGGAACCCCGAAGCCATCAGTTGCAGTAGAAATATGTCTAACTATTCCAGGGCACATCCTGGCAGTATTTGGTTGAGAACATGAAATTGCCAACACTGAACCTGGGAAGGCCCCTGTGGCCTGCTCCCCAGCCCAGACAACTGGACAACACAGTCAGGCCATGAGCATTGTCGACTGTCCACCCTGCATGGAACTCTCCCTCTCCCATTTCCAGGAGAGCCTTGAGTTGTTCGGCTATTTCTCTTTCACAAATGGCTTGCGTGTTGGGCAGGGAAGGAGATCCCACCCCAAATCCAGCACTGGGTGGAGTAGGTTCAGAAAGGGGCCTATGGCAAAATTCAGGCCCCAAAGATTCAAGGCAACGTGTGTGAGCAGCTTTGGGGAAGTTTTCTTCACTCTGCCACAAGAGCTTCCAGAATCATTTGTCTGTCCCTTCAACGTGAGCTGCAGATGGGATGGCTGCAGCGTTCTGGGTCTCACATCTGCTCAAATGGAAGACAGTGCCAATATGTGGATGAAGGTAAAGCAAAAAGAACCCTGGAGGGAGACAGAGCTCAGATAGAGACGAGGTTAACCCTGAAGCCCACCCACCCTCTAGGTTTGCCCCTGAGTGACCCAGAAATGATTTAAGCTGGTTTCTGTTAGATTTTCTCACGTGCAAGTAAGGCATCCTAACTGATAGAAACCCTTTGAGGGAATGGGTGTTTGAGGGTGAAGGGGTCTGTGGCCACCCTCCAAGTGCAGGTTGGGAGGTGGCAAGCCTCTCAGAGAGGACCCCTGGCCTCCCCACCCTCACTCCCCACATACCTGGCGGCCTGGTGAGGGAGACGTGGGGGAGACATGGCCGAGGGTGCGTCTACACGGTGAGGACTCATGGCCTGAGAGAGTTCCCTGCGTCCTCTGCTCCATGGCGTGGGGCAGCGTCTCAGGTCAGTTCCTAGAAGCAGCAGCTAAGATGGGGATTCCTGTGGAAGTCATTTATCCAGAATGTGCTCTAGGAGAAAACCCCACAAAGTGAGGGAAGCAAGGGAAGTTGGAGGAAGGAGCCAAGAAAAAAGGTGGTCCCACTTGGAGCTCTGAAGCACAATTGTACCACAGAGCAGGTCCCGCCGTCATGCTGTGGGCTGCCCTGGGGAGGAAGACGTAACTCCCCCATCCCCAGACGGGCGTCTCCCACCGGCCAAGGACGTTCTTGAGGGCAGCTCTGAACTCTCAGCTTCCACTGTTCAAGCAGCTGGGGAGCAAGTGCATGGGCCCAGAGGAAGGTTTGGGGCAGGACACCAGCAGCGTGTGGTCTGTATGGCCAAGGGTCCTCACTCCCCCTGGGCAGGCGCTGAAGGAAGTGACAAGAGGGCCCGCTGGCCAAGACGAGGCAAACGCAGCCGTGGATGCAAGGAGGGACAGGACACCACGGCAGATGTCAGCGTGGCAGAATGCCAGCGTACATTGCCACATCAAGAGAGCGCCATCCTAGTGGACACCAATGTGGACAGATGACAATCAGGAACCAGATGCCCCCTGACCTCCCCCAGTGCCTCCACCACCAGGCAGATGGGACACTGGGATAGAAACCGGATTCGGCTGAAGAGAAAGTGACAGTGCTCTCCTGCTCACTGGTGGGCCATCACCACACGTGCTCCACCATGAAAGGATGTCATTAACAGGAAAAGACTATTAGCAAGCTCATTAATCACAGTCCTGTTCACACTTCCATGGTCAACTACAATCCTGGTGGTTTGAACTGAAGCCTACCCACTTAATTACAGTGTTTAGCAATTAACAGTTCATCCCCTAACACAGCCTGCCCTGGCTTTCAGTAAAAGATAAAGTGCTTGAATTTCAGGGCCCCTCCTCGCTTGGGCAAAGGGCCATGTTTGGTGTCACCAGGACAATCGTTTGCTGTGGAGTGAACAGGTCCCTTTTCAATGGTGTTGCTAATGGCCTCGTCTATGAACTCCAAGGTGATTAAGAGCATTGGTGACGTCCTGGTCCCTCACAGGGCAGCTGAGCAAGCCTAGAAAACAACTTCCCTTAACCTATGTTTTCTCATCTGTACATTGGGTATAATAATAATAACCTTCATCAAAAACTTAAATGACACAATGCATGTAAAGTGCCTGGGAAAAGGTCTGGCAGGTGGCACTCAATTCTGGGTATTAATACATTATATATTAAATATTTTTAAAACTTCCATTGAGCACCCATTCAGAAAAGTACACATATAATTGTGCACTTGATAAATTTCCCCAAACATGACATACCGGTGTAGCCAGCACCCAGATCAAGGAAGGGAACGCCAGCAGGACCCCAGAGTCTCCTCATGCCCCCTTCTGGTCAGTACTACCCCACAATGTAACAGCTCTTCTGACTTCCGATAGCATAGACTGCTTTTGACTGGTTTTGCATTTATATAAATAGACTCATACTATATAAATAGACTCATAGACTCTTTTTTGCCTGGCTGCTTTCACTCAACATTATGTTTGTGAAATTTATTCATGTTGCATATCGTTGTACTTCATTCATGTTCATTGTTTTAAACTGTTCCATTGTGCAAATAGACCTCAATTTATTTATCTATTCTACAGTTTCGTGGGTCTTAGGGTGGTTTTGACAAAGTGATTATGTATAAAGCTGCTATGAACATTCTCGCCTAAATCTGTTTTTTTTTTAATTTAAACTTTAGTTTTGAGATAACTGTAGATCCACATGCAATTATAAGGAATAATACCGAGAGACCTGGTTTACTTTCTGTCCAGATTCTCTCAATCATAACATCTTGCAAAACTGAAGTAAATTATCACAACCAAGAGACTGGCATTGATACAAACCACAGATCTGGTTCAGATTTCCCTAGTTGTGTGTGTGTGTGTGTGTGTGTGTGTGTGTGTGTGTGTGTGTGTGGAGTCCTATACGTGTTATCACTGCGTAGGTGCATGTATCTACCACTGCAGGCACGACACTGAACAATTCCACCACCAACAGCAAGTGAGGAATGGATTAGCCAACACCTTGACTGCAGTGGTGTGAGAGACCCTGAGCCAGAAGCACTCAGCTAAACCACCGTGGATTCCAGCCCCTTAGAAACTGTGTAAGATAATAGTTTTTTGTATCAAACTGTTAAGTATTAGTGTGATGCATTATACAGAAATAGATAACTAATACAGATACCCATATCAGACACTTGATAAAAATGTAGACCTCTGAGCCTCACCCCAGACCTCACTTCTGCTCTTTATAAACTCCCCCAGTGCATTCTTCGTGGCAATCATTTCTCTGCCACTAGCTTCGGGCAAGTGACCTCATCTCCCTTACCCTGGTTCCACACCTGGAAAATGTGCATGACCATACCTGCTTCTGAGGGCTTAGTTTTTTTGTTTTGCTTTGTGTTTTATTTTTGTTTGACCTTCTGGTGAGGGACAATGTACACGGAGCCCAGCAGCAGGCGCTATCCGGGCCCTGCCGGCATCCCTCTGTCCTCATCACCTCCCTGCCTGCCCGACAGGGCGGTAGGGACTGAAGGCACCCAGGCTGCTGTGCCCGAGACCTGCCTCTTGTTGCTACAGCCCATTTTTCTGCCTCAGCAGTAAGCCTGGAGTGCTGGGCACTTAACACCCTCCCAGCTGCCCACAAGTGATGACTGACAGAGCAGGCGTATCCACACCCCAGCTCCCTCGCCCCTCTGCAAGACGACTCTGACAGCGACACTGGCTGCCAGAATTCTCCAGCAGAATCAAGTTCCAGTCACCTGGAGTGGTAACGTGCTTGATAACACGCCATTTATTGTCTGACCCCCTACCACGGGTCCCTCTCCACCGTCCTAAGGTGATACCTTCACTGCCCAAATAAACCACTTATACCCATGGCCTTGTCTAAGGGTCAGCTTCAAGGGGTAACAAACTATGACAAGTACTTCAGATGGTGTTGGCACACAGTATGTGCTCAGCTAATGTTTTTGACTGTACATATGATATGTATGTATACAATTGCATGTCTGGTTAGTGAAGGACACAGGAGAAGATTACTGGCCTAATGTCAGTGAGGAGGTATCTGCAGCATCAAGAATCTAAGGATGACTATTTAGAATCTCAAGTACGCAAAGTCTACTACAAATCGACAATGACAAAAATTTCAACAGGAAATAAATAGAAAGTGGTAACTAGGTGATACACAGGAGAGGAGACCAAATGGCCAAAAAGTGTGTGAAGAGAAGTTCCAGATCCACAGTGCTCTGAGGAATTCAAATTCGAATGAGATATGCTGTTACACCCACTAGAAGGGCAAAAGTCAGAAATGTGGGGTGGCGGGGACCCCACACTGCTGGGAGGCGTAAGCTGGGAGCACCTCTCTGGAGGGCTTTCTGGCAGCATTTAGCAAAATTCAGAATCCACTGGCTCCATCGCCCAGCAATTCCACCCCGGACACATCGATCCCATGGAAATCCTCACAAAGTGCCAGGTGGTTTATTGCAGTGTTTTTATGTTGGGGAGTTCGAGGCAGCCTGATGTCTTTCACTAGGGAAGTGGATAAGTAAACTAGGACAATTCACTTTAGAATGGTGTACAGCACTCAGAAGCAAAAACAGAATCTACAGAGCAACATGCAGAGTGGGAAAAGGAGGAACCAGGAGGAGATTTATAGCAAAATTCCATTATGTAAATTAGAAACAGACACAAAAAAGAAGTGTATATTTCCAAGGTGATACGCACATGTGAGGACATATACCAAACACATTTACAAGGGTGGCTGGGGGTGCAGTGCAGTGGGGAGTAAGCATCAAGCAGTTAAAAAAAAAAAGACTTAAATGTGAAAAGCAAAATTTTAAAACATTAGGTAATAACATAGGAGAGTATCTTTATGACCATGGAGTAGGGAACAAAATTTCTTAATTGTACAACATGCAAAGGCTGGACGCGGTGGCTCATGCCTGTAATCCCAGCACTTTGGGAAGCCAAGGCAGGAGCAGTACTTGAGGCCAGGAGTTCCAGACCAGCCTGGGCAACATAGTGAGACTCACATCTCTACAAAATAATTAAAATACTTAAAAAATTAGCCAGCTGTGATGGTGGGTGTGCCTGCAGCCCTAGCTACCGGGAAGGCTGAGGCAGGAAGATTGCTTGAGCCCAGGAGTTTAAGGCTGCAGTGAGCTATCCACTGCACTCCAGCCTGGGTGACAGAGTGAGACTTTGCCTCAAAATAAAATAAAATAAAAGACACGCAAAGCACAGATCTCAAAGGAAAAGTGATAAATCTGACAATATTAGAATTTAAAATCTTTTGTAGTATAAACATCATGTAAAAAATGAAAAGATACACCACATGCTGGGTGAATATACTTGAAATGCATGCAACTGAAAGCGGATTGATATAAAGAATATATGAAGAACTGCTTTGAATACTTAGAAAAGGCCAGGCACTGCTCAAGGCGTCATGTGGGTGGATTAATTACAAAGCAGTAAGAAAAATATAAATTGGCAAAGGATACCCACGGGCAATTCATGAATTCCCCTGTGTCACATTGTGTCCTCATATTACAACACACAGAAATTGTGTTCCCCTCTTGCTCGGCCCCTCCCAGCTCTGCCCTAGATGTCGGGAGGTAACATGACTTTAGCAGGCGGAGCATTGCTAGCCTTGGGGATACCAGCTCTCAGTCCAAGATCCTGACCCATTCTGACCTTCTCTGTCTCCTCCTTCGTAGGAAGATAATGCCTCCAAGTGTGGTATAGAGCGCTTAGCACAGTATGTAACACATAGTAAACGCCTACTAAATGGAAACTATTTTGATGGTGCAAAATAATAGCATACTTTTTGGGACCTGGTCCTAAGGTTTTTTATATATATATTCTCGTCTAATCCCCACAGCATCTTCCTAGGGTAGGTCCTGTATATCTCATTTTTCAGATAAGGAAGTTGGATCTCAGGGAGGTGAGGAGGCCATCCAGGTCACATGGTGGGCTCTGAAGCCACGTGTACACTCTGAACCACCACGAGGCACCCAGCAGCACAGGCTTGCCCGGTCCAGTTCCTCAACCCACACTTTCTTTCTTAATGTGACAAATATGAGGGTGGGGCGCAGTGGCTCACGCCTGTAATTCCAGTGCTTTGGGAAGCCGAGGTGGGAAGAACACTTGAGGCCAACCTGGGTGGAACAGAGAGACCCCGTCTCTAAAAAAAAGTATTGGGAACTCTAGAAATTTTGTTTGTGAAACTGATATGTTTGTGCATGAGCACTTCTCAGACTTTAATCTGCAAGTAAATAACAGGGGTGAGGCGGGAGCAGATCTTGTTAAAATGCATATTCTGATCCAGCAGATGCATTTGTTTCTCTCTTTTTTTTCCTTTCTTTTTATTTTATTTATTTATTTGAGACAGGGTCTCACTCTGTTGCCCAGGCTGGAGTGCAGTGGCATCATCATAGCTCACTGCAGCCTCAAACTCCTGGGCTCAAGTCATCCTCTTGCCTCAGTCTTCCAAAACGCTGGGATTACAGGAGTGAGCCACCACACCCAGCCAAGAATGTGCATTTCTGCCAAGATCCCAGGAGATTCTGAAGCTGCTGGTCCTCACGCCTCACTGTGGAGTTCTGGTTCTAATGATCCCTAAACCAGTTATTACAGGCCACCCGGTGCATTTTGTTTTGTGCGGTGATCATGCTTTGCATTTGTACTTGTGGACAATAGGGGGCTCTACAAGCTTTAAAGACGGCACATGTCATCACCATGCATTCAGCCAAGCCAGAATTCAACGCACCAAATGGTGAGCTGAATGCCTCTGCCCCTCTGTGGTTCACTGGTTTAAACGTAAGAATGCTCAGGGTGACATGAGCCTTGATTACTCTGGGCCTTAATCAGGTGGCAGCTGATTTGCAGGAAGGATGATGTGGCTGGAGAGAATCACAAAGTTTGTTCGCAACCAACGGACCTCCTGCTGTGAGCCAGACCCTGCAGGCGGGAAGGTGAGGATGAGGATGAATACGCCATGGTCCCTGTGCTCACAGTCGGAAGAATTTGTGGTGGAGCAGGCGGAAGAAGCCTGAAAGGTCAGGCTGCCCTGGTGATTGCCCCCGTTGGGGGCTACAAGGATCAGAAGCCCTTTCACCAGTCAGGGAGGGAAGCTTGTGGGAAGGGAGGAGCCGCCCAGGGAAAACAACAGGAGCAGAGGAGCAGCCCCCCAGGGACAGGGAGAAAATGCCCTCAAAGAGCCAGCTGGCACCTCCTCACCCCCGCCCTGCTCTGCCACCAGGCCCCTGACTTCACACCAGCACCAATGACAAAATCTGTGTCCTTGGTTCAAATTCTTGAAGAGTGAAAGCTGATTGGTCTACTTTTGTTCAGTGGCTTCTTTAGAAGTAGCCCAGACAGGACAGGCTAGGAAACCTGTCCATGCTATTCCACCCCTTTGCCTGCTGGACACAGACTTCCTTCTTCCCATACCACAGTTCTAAAGGATCCTCCATTTATCTAAGGATCTAAAAGCACAAGCACATAGCACTCTGGGAGGCCGAGCGGGAGGATTGCTCAAGGTCAGGAGTTCGAGACCAGCCTGAGCAAGAGCGAGACCCCCTCTTTACCAAAAATAGAAAGAAATTAATTGGCCAACTAAAAGTATATACAGAAAAAAATTAGCCAGGCATGGTGGTGCATGCCTGTAGTCCCAGCTATTTGGGAAGCTGAGGCAGAAGGATCATTTGAGCCCAGGAGTTTGAGGTTGCTGTGAGCTAGGCTGATGCCATTGTACTCTAGCCCAGGCAACAGAGTGAGACTCCATCTCAAAATAAAATAAAAGCACAAGCACAAATTTACGGGTGAGAGACACCCAAAGTCACCACCATGTGACTGCATGCAGAGATGGCCTTATAGCCGTTTTGCTCAGAGCTCACAGTCTCCAGTGGTATCTACTTTCCCCTGGCTCAGTCACAGTCAAGGCTGATGTTACTAGGGATATGGCAGCAGTCCTCTCTAATACACCCTAAATACAATAATGATGTACAAACAGGGCAAGTCCACAAACACTCCCCATTTGGAAAAGAGTGAGGCAGATAAATCTCTAGGACAGCACCTTAATCCAGAGCAAATTTCATAATTTCCTACGATGTCACACAGCAGCATGGGACCCCCCTCCCATAGCTGCCACTGAAAGGGAAGATTCGTATGAATAATCAGGAACATGATAGGACGAGAGAATCCCATGAGCATCTCTGTTGACTTGCCTCCATGGTACAGGGGTGAGTTCTTTGGTTAGCAAACCTGGCTCCCAGCTGGGTAGGACCCATGTCTTTTTAGTTGTCTTTATACAGTATTTTTTTTTTTTTGAAACAAGGTCTCGCTCTGTTGCCCAAGCTAGAGTGGTCATCATAGCTCACTGCAACCTTGAACTTCTGGGCTCAAGCAATCCTCCTGCTTCAGTCTCCTGAGTAGCTGGGACTACAGGTGCACACCACCATGCCCTGATAAATTTTTCTATTTTTTTATAGTGATGGGATCTCTCTTTGTTGCCCAGGCTGCTCTTGAACTCCTAGCCTCAAGCAATTCTCCTGCTTTGGCCTCCTAAAGTGCTAGGATTATAGGCGTGAGCCACTGTGCCCAGCCTATACAGTATTCTTTATAGTGTTTACTAAGGTATGGTCCCTACCCACAGTGGGTTTTGGCATGTTATGAAAACATCTTTGGCAAAAGATTGAGAAAGTCCAGAAGCTCCGCACTTGGTGTTCAGAATGGAGAGAGGAGGAAGGGGGAGTGCTGAGGTGGGAGCGGGCTGCTGTTGGTTGGAGAATAGATGCCATCAGCTGGCAGGGAACAGGCTGGTGTGGATGGCGGCGCTGGTGCCATCTCACGCATTCTGCAATCCCAGGAGACCAAGTCAGGCAGAAACAAAGAGTCATTGTCCTCATTGCACCTGTCTCCTTCAAGGCAGGCACCCTTGGCTGAACACACAAGAATTGTTTGCAGAACAGCTGTAAGAGAAGGAGTCTAAAAACCTTTGATTTAGGATAATGACTCTGACGTAAGATGTAAGAAATGAGAGCCACTGCAAAGAGGGAACGAGCCCTGAGATCTGCAGGATTGTGGGTTTAGCCCCTAAATGCAAAGAACCAGAGGCCGAGACTCGTGCGGTAAACATCAGTCACAGGACCGTGGGCTGGAGGGGCAAGCGGCAGAGAAAAGGCAGCAGCTCTGGTAACTGCTGTTTTAAAAACTTTTGTAGAGGAAAGGAAAAAAGAAGAAGACAGAGCTCACACCGAAGGTTTAACCTCTATTAAATCTTGCAGACAGATAAGCAACTATTATAAAATTCGATGTGCACACATGGGAATGCATAGCTGTCTTTTCAGGATTGAGTGGACTCTTGCATGTGACTCAGCACGTGGGACCTAACTGTGTGACTTTAGGAAGCTGCTTAAGCCCTCCAACTTCAGTGTCCCCGAGGGGAAATCTTTAAATGGGGATAACAGCACCTACCTAACAGGGTTTTGTGAGCATTTAGTAACTAATGCCTAGCAAGTCTTTAGCAGAGTGTGTAGCACTTAGTACATGCTCGATAAAGAGTGACTGGTGTTGCTACTCCATGAACTAGACAGGCTCTAAAAGACCGTAGTACAAGGAAAGTTCAAAAAATATTCTTAGTAGTGTCTACCTCTTCAGCATGAACAGCCAGCCTCCCAGCACGGAACACTCGGAAGCAGTGACATTGGCAAGTGGGGGGAGGCACGCTGAGGGCTTGGGGAGCAGGAGAGTGGCCACCTGCAAGGGGAGGGTTGCCTTCTACCCCACAGCCGGCAAGGGTTTCATCCCCTCTCCAGCTCAGGTAGATTGATGACGGCTGCCAGGATCTCAGCCCCAACCAAGATGGCAAGGACAAGGATCCTTCTGGGGAGGGATGTCACGATCACTCAGCCGTGGCTTCCACGGGAGTAGCAGAAAGCGTGGAGTTCACATCTCCCACCCCGTCCCAGGGTTGATCCACTAGGCTACAGGTGCAAAATATAAGCTGCACCACTGTTCAACAGAATCATTGTTTGGTGAGAGTTCACCATGTCTGAGCAGTAACAGTGTAGGTGCTTTACATTTGTGTATTTTCTTACTTAATCTTATCCAACCCCAATTCTGTGAAGAAGGCACATTGTGATCCCCATATTCCACATAGGTCTCGCAGACTGAGCCAACGGCTTGAGGCCAGCTGCAGCAGACTGGGTCGGTGCCGGCACGTGTCGTGAACAATGGCTCTTGTGTGCCTTCACCCCAGCAGCCAGCCCATGTCACTTTCTGGGACGGCTGCCTTCAAACTTGCAAAGTCCACTTTGCCTATTCACAGGAGGGCCTGGGGTGCCTGGGGCTTTAGGTTCGCCAGGGGAACCCTTAACCTGGGACTTTCGGATGTGGGGGTACCAACGTTTTAGCTCCCTTGCCCCTGATAGGGACACTCTGCAGTGTGACCTACACTGACCCCAGGGCTCCAGTAGAACTGAGCCACGTGGGAGCCCCTCCTCCTCCTTCCGTGCAGCTGTGTTCAGTGCTGCCCCGTTGCACCCCTGCCTGGCCTCCTTCCCTTCCTGGCCCCACTCTTCTGATCCCCTACTGGTTTTTCCTGGGAACATTTCGCAATGCAACACTTTCATGCAAAGGCTCAGCTGGAGGTCAATTGCTGGGCAGTTGGGCTATTACTTGGCTGTAAGTCCCAGAGCCTGAGTTCAAATTCAGGTTCAATGATTCACTGTGTAAACTACCTCCAAAAGAGTACCATCCACCAGAAGCAGTAACTACATAACAAACAGACAAACAGAAAGACCTGGACTAGAACTCTCACCAGTGCTCAGGAGCTAGGTCCTAAGCAAGGCCTGACTGTGACAGCTCTACCTGTGGCCACCTGGGACTTTAATATCCTGCCCAGAAATCCTACAGACTCTGGCATGTCCTCTGCCAACATACCGGAGTAATTACGGTGGAGAAAGGCATTCAAATTTTGGAAGCTAGGAAGGCTTTTCTTAGCCTGGTAATTTTTTTTTTTCCTTTTAAGCCTCTCCACAAAGAATGTGAGTTAATTGATCAGTCTAAAGTTCTGTGTGCTCTGTTGTTCTCTTTTCTGCAGCCATTTGAATCTTTGTGTGTCTTTGATGTGTGTGAATTAATGTCTTCTGCACCTTCTCCCACTCCCCCCACCCCAGAAGGCGGAAAGATACCAGCCATGGCCCTTGAAGCTGAAACAAAAAACCTGGAGCTGCAGGTGGAGACCAGAGTGGGAGGAGAGCTTTCCTCCCCGTCTCACCATCTGGGGAAATTTATAACCCTAGAATAGGGAAAACAAAATAGCATCCTTGTTCATCTATAGCCACGTGGAGAAAGAAAAGAACATCCTGTATGCTGTGTCTGAAACTCCACTCACCATGTCTTTCCTGGAAATGAGTCCACGAGTCCCAGGAAGGGCCTTTACTCAATGCCTCCCTGCCTCCAGCTCTCTCTCCGCCCAGCTCAGCCCAGCTCGCCTCTTCCCACACCCTCCCACGCTCAGCCAGAGAACTTTCCTGGAAAGGATCTGAAGGTTGCTCCTGGGTGAGATGACCTAGGGGTCAGAGAAGGGAAGAGAACATCCTAGATTTGCTGAAGCCAGAGAAGAGTTTAGAATAGTCCTTATTTTACTTGGTGGAAGTTCTCCTCTGCAGACCTACAGCCAGGTTCTAGGTTCCTCCTTGCTCGACCCAACTCAGAAGCGAGTACCTCTCAGAGCAATCATGGCTTCCTTCCACAGCAGTTACCACTGCAGGTTTGCCTCACTGGTGGAGGTTTATACCAACAGCAACACAAGCAAACTTCAACCAGACAGATCCCTGATCTTGCCTTGCTTACACACACTGAGTAAAGTCCTCCCTCCGAATCCTCGGAGACTGGTTCCGGGACCCCTCAGACACCAAAATCCACAGATGCTCAAGTCCCTGATAGAAAATGGGGTAATGTTTGCGTATACCCTAAGTACATTCTCGCGTATACTTTAAATCATCTCTAGGTTACCTATAGTATCTAATACAATGTAAATGCTATATAAATACTTGTTATACTGTATTGGTTTTTGTTTGTTTTATTTTTCATTGTTTTTTTTCCCCCAAATATGATTGATCTGCGGTTGGTGGAATCGGCAGATGCGAAACGCTCGGATACAGAAGTGCCGACTGTGTTTTGTTTGCTGTTCCCACTGGGGAGAGTAGAGCAGAAAGAGGAACGCAGCCTGGGTCTCTGAGAGCAGCACTGCAGAGCTCACGTCGGCCCTGCTCTGCTGCTGAGACCTCTGTTTACCTGAGACAACAAATCCTGCACATTTTGCTGTCCCGGTGGGAGGCTGGCACACAGCTTGGCGCACTCCCACCCAGGACACCTGGAAAACTGCAGCACAGCTGGAGGCTGGCCCACAAATGTGTCTTGTTTGGCCAGCATAGTATTTTAAGTAGCGATATATTAGAAGTGGGAAACTCCATTCAAAATCCAGATTCTAGGCCAGGCATGGTGGCTCACGCCTGTAATCCTAGCACTCTGGGAGGCTGAGGCGGGTGGTTGGTTTAAGATAAGGAGTTTGAAACCAGCCTGAGCAAGAGCGAGACCCCCGTCTCTACTAAAAATACAAATTAATTGGCCACCTAAAAATATATAGGAAAAAATTAGCCGGGCATGGTGGCGCATGTCTATAGTGCCAGCTACTCGGGAGGCTGAGGCAGGAGGACTGCTTGAGCGCAAGAGTTTGAGGTTGCTGTGAGCTAGGCTGACGCCACGGCACTCTAGCCCGGGCAACAGAGTGAGACTCTGTCTCAAAAAAAAAAAAAAAAAAAAATCCAGATTCTGGCTTCTTTTGAAAAGCTAGGGAGTGCGGGGAAATTGGGTTTATACCCCGTGTGGAAGCACACTCCCCCATGCCTAATCAAGGGGAGGGGTAGTGGCCCTTTATTGTCACACCCAAGCTGATGCCTGCTTGGTCCCACAGCCATTTGAGTTTGTGACCCTCATGCATCAAAGAGCACAGATTTGTTCGTTGGCCACCTTGCTTGGGGTTTAAGTCCTTGTTCTGGGTCAGCTTAGCATCTCTCTGAGCTTCTATTTCCTAATAGATATAACACTACCTGTGTCTAATTGCAGAATTGTATCCTAGTTAAAAAAAAAAACAAATAAAACCAGATAACACCTACAAGAAGGGATTGTCTGGGGTTACAGGAGAAAATGCCAAAGCTCTTAGCACATTCTCTGCTACTTCCAAGAACTCACAGAGTAGCCCTTGAGGAATATTGGTCCATTCTCCTTCCACTGTAGGTTTATAATAACAATCTTCTTGCGATTGGATGACTCGAGGTTGTGATTACACAAAGTGTGGCTTAAACATGCCACCTGTCCTTTCCAGAGGTGATGCCCCAATTTGGTGACTAAGTTCAGCCCCTGACTCCTGACCTAAAGGAGGCTTTCCCTGAAAAGCCTCCCTCGCAGACACCAGAGGTGTATTCTGAACAATTCAGGTCAGTGACCATGGGCCTGCAGAACCAGAGGGTCCTTTTCTAGTCCCCTGCCCACCCTGGAACGTCTTCCTGCCCCCCTTGTCCATCGTGGTCTCTCAGGGTTTAAGGGTTTGTCCCAATCTGCGGTTGAGGCAGCTTCCTCCCATCTCTCAAGGATTCGGAGCCCACAAAAGGAGTGTGCCCCTTTCTCTGCCTTCCTCACCTACGCAGGGAGAAGGTCTGGAGTTGGTGTGAGGTGGGAGAGAAGGGGGAAGCAGAGAAGGAAGGTGAAAAACACTGGCTGAGAGAGGGGCGCTGTCACCACGATCAGGAGGGATGTTCGGAGGGGGCCTGTCTCTGTCCCTATGTCTCCAACTGCCATCACTACATGTGACACACTGGATCTTCACAGCACCCCGTCCTGTCACCAAAGCCCTGCCGGTGCCCCCGCCTCCCAGAGCACAGCTCCCAGGCCAGCTGCCTGCTGGAGTGAGCCACCCTCCATCCTTGCAAGCCGGGGCACCTGCTGTCCTCACTTGTAGCCTGTCTGCCCCCAAGCAAACATTTCGGCTTCTTAAATAATATTTTTCTCCATAGGAGCCTTCTCCTGACAGCTACAAAGATGCATTTGCACTTTTTTAATAGAACCATGAATGCTTTCACACTTGCAATACCAGAGAATTCCATTTATGCTCGGCCTAGGGAAACCGTGACCCTTCACTTGGACTATCTCAGGGTACCTGGCCCCCTTGATTCACAGTAATAATGTCTGGTCCTGATCACAAAGTTGCCCTGTGTGCAGGACACATTCATAAGAACGTCTTATTTCAGCTTTGCATGGCCCTATGAAGAGACAGAGAAGCAGGTATTGTCATCATTCCCTTTTCCAGGTGAGGAAACTGAGGCTGGGGGATAGGTGACTCTCTCAAAGCCCCACCTAACGAAGCCTAGATTTCCACCAGGGCTCCTCCGCAGTGCTGGCTGCCCCTGCCCACCTCCACGTGGTGTGGGCGGGCCTTCCCTCCCACAGTGGACACAGGAGCACTGCAGCCTTCCTGAGACACAGCACGTTCTGATCATTTTAAGACACAACTTGATTGGTCATAGTAACAATCAGGGGCTCTGGAGACCACAGGGACCTTCACGATTGCTCAGAGGGGTGAATGTGTCTCCCAGAGGCTGTTCTGACTTCAGTACCAGCATGAGCAAAAAAAAAAAAACAACCCAGGTTTTTGGTCCCAGCCCCCTGTCCCAGGCTCAGGAGATGGAGGTGACCATGGGGGAGGGAGGGACAATTTCTTGCAGCTGGCAGAGTGTGGGCCCACTTCTCCGAATAACATGGGCAAGACATTTAGCAGCTTTGATCTCTCCACAAGCACCAGCCCTGTGGAGAACTGGGCAATTTTTGATCATCAATAAAGGTCTGATAAAAGATTTAGGCCAGTTCCTACATAGCCATAAACCCTAAGAAGTTCCATGATTTGGACACTACATTCCCAAGTTCCTTGTGGAGACCCTGAGCACAGTAGCCTCCTCTGTGGTGCCTTTTGTTGCATCTATTAATAACAGGGTTTTTTTTTTATGAAACCCCCACCTACATAAGAAATAAATAATAATAATGATATTGGTACTAAGCATAGTGACTGCCATGTATGAAATTTTTCTATGAATGTTAAGTATCCACATGCATTTTCTCATAGATAACTGGAAAATTCTCAAAACTTCTCATAATTTCTCAAAATAAGTACAAGCCTTCCACCCACACACCAACACCAATGCCCAGGGTGGCCCTGCACCCACTTCATATACTCCAGACCATCACATGCATGCATTCGTTCACTGCATATTTACTAAGTTGTCTGTGCCACGAACAGGTTCACTTTCCTAGATGTTGGGGGAAACCACTGTGAACACGACAAACAGGAAAATCACCCTCATGGATCCGCTACTCCATGGCAGAGAGAAAGAAATAAGTACAAAGGGACTAAACAGGGCAAGGGGTGCTGTGGAGTTCGAGTCTCGTCGACCTTGCAGAGCACCAACTCAAGGGGACGCGTCCTCCCCCACTCCTCCATGCAGGCGGAAGGAAATGCATGAGGAAAGGTCAGACGTGTTCAGGGAACAGAAGCGACCTGAGCAGCCCGGCAGAGTGGCGGCTCTTCACGGCAGCCTCTTCCACAGCACGTGAGGGCTGCAGGCTGAGCACGTCACCCCGGGGGCCCTGGCCGGTGCCGTACCCTGTGTAGGAACGCCCTTCCCTCCTCCTTCCGAGAGCAAGAAAGCAAAACTAGAAGCTGCTCTCTGGTGAACCCCTCTGCACCTGTGGGCGGAAAGACCCCATCCTTCAGTCCCTCCTGAGAGTGTCGTCACCCGCTGAGCTCCAGTCACATTGCATAGCAGCTAGTCTGGTAGGAAAGACGGTGTTTTAACATCCCCAGCAGACACTCAGTGTCTGGCGCCCAGTAGGTGTTGACTAAATAAGATGAATGTTTGTTGAGTGACTGGGGGATGGGCGGGCCGCGGACAGCCAGAGAGGAGGGATTCCCTGTGCAGCCTCTCCCTCAGCCCTTGCCAGGGCTCCTCCTGAGGCCCTCTGCCCCCGGGGCTGGACCTGCCTTTCCCTCCCCGCGCCCGAGCCCGCGCGCACAGGAGGAGCAGGAGCGAGCCCGCGCGCGGCCTGCATGGCGCCCCGTGTCCGCGGTGCTGGCAGCCCGCCCCGCCGCAGGGCGCCGCGCTACCTCAGGGCCTGTCTGGTTCTTCCCCCCAACCCCAGCCCGGCTCCCCTCCCCGCCTCCCGCTGACGGCCCGCTCCCTATGACGCGGAGGAAGCAGAAGCTGTGGGGACAATTCCACAGGCTCCCGTCCCGTCGCCCCCTCCCCGAGCCCTGTGCCTCGGTGCCGCCCGCGCTCCTGTTCCCGCGGGTGGGCCGCGCGGCTGAGGGCGGCTCTGTGCCTTCGACCCCACATTCCCTGTCGCTCAGCAGCCTCAGCAAGCAGGGGGTGGGGTGGGGGCAAGGGGCCCGGCAGGGCTCACGGGGTCGGGGGACAGGCCGGCAGCCCCTGCTCTACTGGATGCACAGGAGGGAAGTTCTGACGGCGTTTTCTGTCTGTCGTAAGTTAGGAAAGCGGCGACCCAACAAAGCCGGAGTTGGCAGGAGACAACGAGCCGGTTGGGTGGAGGCACGGGGGTTAAAGGAGGGAATTCGAATGTGTCTGCAATGTTTACTTCCCGAAAATTAAACAGTCTGAATACAGCAAAATGGTAACCTTCATTGAATCTAGGAATGGGTTATGTAATTCTCTAAATTGTTGTGTATTTAAAATATTTTTTAAAGAATAGAAAAATGGAGAAAGTACTGCTGATGTGTATTCATAAAGGAATCACACGTTCTCTTTCGAGTGTATTCTCTCTCTCTCTCCTTCTCTCCCTCTCTCTCTCTCTCACGCACACACACACACAGGTTTCTACATAGGCTTAATTGCCCATCCCTGTCTCCTTTTGCTCCCAACTCTAAAATAATTTTTTCTGTGTATAGAATTTATGTAATCATAGTAGTCTTCATGCTTTTTAAAAATTCAATGAGTTTTCTTATCAATTTAATTATTTCAACACATTGTTCGAGTTAATTAACTTTCATGGACTTGATTTATAGTAAAAAAAGGTTTTTAAGCTCAAAAAAGATTTTTAGAAGTCAACAATATAAAAATTAATGTTTGTCATTGGAATTCTAGTTGTAAAAATGTTTATCTATAATTTCCAATCACCCTAACAGCCACTGCCTAGACATAAACTCTTTTAATATTTGGTGTATTTCCTTTTGATTGCTTTTTTAAAGCACAGGTGAAAAATATGTGATTTATACAAATTTGTATTCTTTTTTCCCCTTAACATTGCATTACTCGTGTTTTATAATACCATTGAAAACTCCTTCTAGGTATAATTTTATTGATCCTTAAGATTCATTTTAACTTGTGTATCATGCATTGCTTAGATAACACCTACTCACAAACCTTTAGAATGTTCTGTTCTTTCACTGTTACTATACTGCATAAATAAACATCTTTGTGGATGAGTCTTTGACCCCAATTATGTTTACGTTCTTAGGGAAGTTTCCTAGAATTGAAACTGCCCTGAGTTATTGGGTGAAAGGACATACAAGAACTTAAGTTTCTTGATACTAATTCCCAATTTGCCTTCTAGAAAAGATGTAACAGTAAGGTGGCCACCAGAGTGTCTGTGCTCTAGTCTTGTTGGCAAGGATTTAGGAAACCTAGTTCATTGGTTTAATTTGCTTTTCTTTAATCATTAGTAAACTTGAACATTTTTTCCAACTGTACTGAGCATTTTGATGTTGACTTTGGCCTCTTTGCAGTCTTTGCCCAATTATCTCAGCAGTCTCCGTGTTAGTCCTATCTACAAATATAGCTTTTTATCTACTAAGTAGATATCCCTTTGTTTATTATATATTTGGAAAGCATTTTGCCCTAGTTTACCATTTGCTTCTTAATTTCACTTATGATGTTTTGGTTCATGGATAAGTTTTTGTAGCTGTATCTGTTGACCATTTCCTTTGAATTGAAATGAGCCAAACAACAACAGTCAATGTAAACAAAAAAATATAAACCAAAACTTAGATTTGAAAGAATAAAGCAGCCAAAAAAGCCAAGAGAAAACAGGTGACCATTTAATTCTTTGATTCATCTGATGGAATGTATTTTGGTAAAGAACAGCAGATGGAGGCTCTCAATCGACTTTTTTTCTCAAATAGCTAATCAGTGTCCTAGCACCATTTGTTGGATAATCTTCTTATTCCCACACTGATTTGTAGTGCTGTCCTTATCATGGGTTGTATTTCGGTGTGTGCTAGTGTTGCCATTTGACGATTGTGAGTACCTCCGCTATTAGAATCCTCTTTTTCTGTGGTTTCTGAGATTTTGCTCTCTGCTGGTTCTCCTATCTCTCTGAATAAAGCTTTTCCACCTCATTGCTCTCACCATCTCCAAAGCTGGCCACCTAAGCACCAATGCCCTCCCTGGCTCTTGCTGGGCCTCAGCTCTCCTTCATCCACACCATTCACCATGTGGTAATCTTCCCTCCAGCTGCGTGTCAACTGCCACCCTCTTGCTCTTGCTCTTGCTGGTGTCTTGGTATCCAGCCCATGCCTCTCGGCTTAATTTCAGACCAACTGTCTTCTGAGTGCTTGTGTATGAAAACATCTCAAAATCAGTCTTTCCAAAATTGGACATGTCACCTATTTCACCAAAACCTCTCTGGCTGGTTTACAGGTTCAGAACTTGGGTTGAATTTCCCCACTCGCGTGTGTATGTGTGTGTCGGGGGGTGGGGGGGTGTATTATAAGAATGCACAGTAGCCATCATAGTAACTAGCACCTCTTGGGGACCAGGGAAGACCAGAGCCCAGCCGAGTCCCCAAGGCCTGCAAGGCCTTGCTCCTCAGCAGCAAGAACCCGCCTCTTCACCCCAGCATTCTGCCATCAACCCGACCCGGCCTCTCCCTGAATCTGCTCTGATCTCTGAGTGTGACTGGCTCTTACCTTCCCTGTCCTCTCACATCTCTAGTCTCCACAAGGACTCTACTTGTAACCTGAGGTGGTCCGTATGACCCTTATGGCCCCCATCCCACCCCTTGGCTTCTTTCACCTTCAGCTTCCATGAACTGTGTCATCTTCTCCATTCCTCATTTCAAATTCTCAAGCACGGGAATCTGACCAGCCTGGACCCTTTCAGTCCAGACCACACCAGGCTGACAATACTGACACTGCCGTACATCTACACTGGAACTGAATAATTAAGTACATGAATGGAGCCAGGTTTCTCACCTTTGGGATGGGACTTCACAAACAATCCAGAGAGGGCAGAGGCTTCACTTTTCCTCCAATGGCCTTGTTTTTTCCTCACCTATTGCCTTTGGCTTCCCTATGAACTACTTCTTAAATAGCATCTGTCTTGCAGCTCTCTCAGCTGTAATCCACTGTCATGGTACTGGAGCCCTGTTGGTGTGGTGATAAGGTGTTGAGAAGGGAACACATTCTATAATCTTCTCACTAAATCTGTCTTAGTGAGTCCAGAGTGCAAGTGTGTGCTGGAGTTGGAGAAACACCCCTACCCCCAGGTAAAGTAAGGCTCTGGTGATGACTTTTCCCCAGGAGAGCAGGCCTTTGTTTTGGAGCACACTCTGAATATATTGCACAGTGGTGACTTTTCCCCTCCCCATGCCAGAGCCACAAGGAGAGCTTTCTTGGCTCCTCACCATGAGAACCTGGTGAGGTCCCTAGAGATAGAACCCACAGAAGTGTGTCCCCCAAAACTGCAGCCCCAGGAGTTTCTTGCTCTCATGTTTGCCTACACTCAGCCTCCAGCACTTCATTAAAATCACCATGTAAGTGTTCCCATCATTTGATAGGTCCAGTGCCTTTTGCTCCAGGTGAGAAGATTTCACCTGTGATTCTTTGGAGTTGCCTGTTTCTTCAGGTTTCAGGGTGGTAGTTTGCCCTGTGACCTTCGTTCTCTGATAGGTCCAAGAAAAGCCACTGATTTTTCAGGGTGTTTTGGTTTTGTTCTCGTTTAAGGATGGGAGTAACAACGTCCAAGTTCTTTACATGTCAGAACTGAAACCATAAGAGTTTTTTTTTATGAGATATTTAAGTTTGAATTCCATTTCCTTAATGGTTATAGGACTATTCAACCATTAAAGAAGTTGAATTTGTAATTAAAATGCTCCCAAAAAAAGACATCTCAAAGTTGAATTTGTAATTAAAATGCTCCCAAAAAAGAAATCTCCAGGCCCAGATGGTTTCACTGGAGAATTCTACCAAACACTGAATAGTCCTAGAACTTTGGTTTTTTAAATGCTCCACCTGAGTGACTTGTAGATCTAATTCCCTTTTTCCATTACCACGAATTTTCATTTTAACCTAAAATGTATTTCTAGTTGGTTATGTCTAGTTATGTATTTCTTTATGTCTTCAGTATTGACCACTAGAATATGGGTTGCAATTATTCTAGCCTTCCATACTGCATACTTCTGAACCAATCAGTACACTCACTTTTTATTTCAGCATATTTCCTTATTCTTCAAATTGAAGCTTTAATTTTTTTTTCTGATCTCTCTTTCTATACACTTTATGGCTTTGCTGATAGAATTTGAAACACGTGTAGGTAGAAATGAACAATTTCTTGTACCAGTTGCCCTTGAAAATGGTATGACATGGCCCCATTGGATTTTCTCCAGCATCACTTAAAAGAAAAGATAGTAGGACAACTCTTAATCACTGTCCTGCTTTGCCATATTTATGCCATTCCAAGATAGGTTTCTCTAGCAATCGGTATGTGGAGGGGCATTGTAGCTGGTGCCACGATTTAAACATTGCACTGGGGCTTATGAAGGCAGGAACCATGTCCTAATGCTTGGCTCCCTGTCTCCCTCTTTGGGCTATTGCACAGTCAGGCAACAAGGCCAGGAGTAGTGGGGAAATCTGGGCACAGTTTGCGGCAGTCACTTCGGCTCTGCCCTAGGGCCGGCAGAAATCTTGGGAGGTCTCCTAGGGCAGGGTTCCCAAACCAGGCTGTACAACCAAGTCACCCAGCAAACTTGTCAAATACACATCCCTGGCCTCCCACCCAAGAGAGTTTAATTCAGAAGAATAGGCTGCAGAAGTTTTAACAAGACCCCCAAGGTCATTCTACTACTTTACCAGTTTAGGAAACCAGGCCACCTTATCAGTTGTCAGAGTGTGATACCTTTGGACAGGAAAGTGACCCTCCCACTTTCTTTTCCGAGACCCTCTCACAATCTGTCATCCCACCAAAGAGTAGAGTCTTGTCGAGGCCTTAGCACTTAGCCATTCACAGGTAGGACAGTCTAGATTGTAAGGCTTGTTTTCTTTTTATCTTACCCTCAGGACTGCAGTGTATGGTTGTGCAGTCTGTGCACTGCACAGTTCCAGGGGTATATCATTTACACAGACTGGGATAAATGATGCAATGCCCTGCTAACCCTAATCCTTCTCGCTTCTTGTCTTACCTTGAACACCCTGACCCATCTACATTGTGTATTTCTAAATAAGAGGTCAGCAAACTATGGCTCACAGGCTGGCCACCTGGTTTTGCAAACAGAGTTTTATTGGCACAGAGCCACACCCATCCATTTACATCTATGGCTCCTTTTACACAAAACAGCAGAGCCGAGCAGCTCCCCTAGAGACTAGAATACTTACTATCTGGCCTTCTACAGAAAGTGTCTGCCAACTCCAGCTCTAAATGGAAGGTATTCAGCATTTTTATTCTTTCATCCAGTTTTATTAAAGCCCCCACAAGTACCACCTGGCCTAGGGCCTCCTCCTGCTGGGCTTCTCAATGCTACAAATCAGCAGGTAGGTCAGGCACACCTCGATTTGTGCTAGGTTTGCCTCTCAGAGCTCTGTCTCTCACAGGGTGTGGGGAGGATGCGTGAAATGACAGATGAGACCTTCAACTGGTTATTAAGCACATTTTACAAGTGGAGAAACTGTGGCCTGAGAGGCAATTTCTGACTCCCCGGGTTGTCGAGAGGGTCCTAGGAGAGGGGTCATGAGAACACATGTGGCATGCAGCCGTCACCTACGCAGTGACAGTTGTCTTAGTTTCCTTTCTTTGTCTTCTTCCTCTCTCCTTTCCCACCTCCCAACTTGTCACACACCTCCTCCCGTCCCACCCAACCAAGAAAACTAACTCTCACCCTGCACAAGGACGCAGCTGGGGATCCCTGACAGGCTTGGGAGGTGGGCGGGGCCTTTCCAAAGTGTTTGGTGTCACAGGGCCTCCGCCACGCCCTGGTTTAGGGTCGGGAAGCTGTAGTTAGCAAGACCAGATCTCGCTCCAGAAAACCCCACACCTGTGAAGGAGTGGCCACACCAGGAGGCCACATTCCCATTCCAGGCCCCGCCTCCCTGACCTGTGTCACCTTTGCTCAGGTGATGAGTCCCCACCCATGGGGCCCCTCGTGGAAAATTAACCAGGAGAGGCCTCCAGCTGGGGGAGGTAGGCATGCTCCCCTCGCTGGCCACAGCTCATCCCAAGTCCAGAGAGGGTCCTGGGCTGGGGTGAGGATGGGACTCTTTGGCCCAGCTACTGAGCTCCCTGCTGGGCTCCCATTCCTTGCTCTGAAAAATCCAGGATGAAGTCCCCCGCCAGTGCTTTCCCTGACCCCCCAGTGGTGAGGGGATAGGACACAAAATAACTACAGGTCTGAAAGGCAGGTGGGAGGAGAACCATAGGGAAGGCGAGACTGTCGCGTGCTCTCGTTCCCCCAAACGCTAAGAAAGGCAGGGTAGCTGAACCCAGGAGGGCTGCTGAGAGCAGGGAGTCACCTCCTCCATCTGCGTTACCAGCACGGTGGGAGTTGGCTGGTGGTTCAGAAGAGGGGGTTCCAAACGTCCCCAGATGCTCCTCAGGGCTGGCGCCTGCAATCTAGACATACCCACTAAGATTAACCCTCAAATCGTCGTCTTCCTTTGGTCGTCACTCTTCCTAGAGGGGTCAGGACAGAGTGAGCCCTCGGGCCCAGGGACACCAGACTTCTCCATAGAAGTTGTCTCTTTGCTCCTTTGTGCCCCCAAAACATAATCCCTCCTGTAACCAAGTATCTTACAATAATTCTAGGGTCCTCTTTAGAAATTCAACCTAATTTAGTTCAATAGTTATTTGTTGAGTGCCCACGCAGAGCCAGGAGCAAGCAGATGTCTCTACTTAGAGGTTCCACTGTTACCTCTAATGTAAACTAAATTTTCGATAAAGATTGCATGTTTATTTCAATATACCTAGTGGTTTAGTTAAAGGATTTCTCTCTGTGTTTACACTTTGCCATCCCCCATTTTCATGATGACCTTACGCCCTCAGGAAAATTCCAGAAATCCTACACCCACGAGATCTCCCCTCTAAGGTAACTTTCTTGGATCAGGGTTCCCAGCAGTAGAGCCTGAGACAAGGATTCTTGCATGTGGGGTTTTGGGGGCACTCAGGAGAAGGGGATCGAGAGAAGCAGGATGGGGCAGGGAGGAGCTAAGTAAGCATGTGCTTTCCTCTGGAGCCCAGCCAGTCTCACAGGTGCTCAGGGACATGGACGGGGCCACACACTGGGCCCCGCATGGAGGCAAGTGTCTGTCAGACATCAGGCACAGGAGCATGATCTCCCTGGCAAGGAAGCTCCTGTGTGGCCGAGCGCAGTCTTCCAGAGGGGGCAGCTGTGAGCCACTTGGGGCCACCTTCCCCACAGTTGCGGGTGGTTGCACCAGTCCAGTCGTGGTCCCCTGGAATCTCACTGCAGAGGGATAGATCCCTGAATTGTTATCCATCCAAACCCACCATTCCCCAGATAAGAAACTGGTGCAGACAGGGAGGGTGACTGGCCGAGGCCACCCAGCTCATCTAAAGCTGGGACAAGAACCCAGACTTCCTGACTCTCAGCCAGGGCTTCTCAGAATGAGCAGTGGCCTGGGTCTCACACCAAGAAAAACCAGTAGCAGTAACAGGGTCAGTTCTCAATAATGCCATCTTAAGGAGACTAACTGAGGGGGTCAACACAATGCAGTCACCACTCATTTGCACACAGATTTTAAAATTTAGGCCAGTAAGTTTGTGGAAATATGTACCCCAGATGTGTTTTTCTCCTTGAGTGAAGGACATTTCGAAGGAAGTACTGAACTATATTTACTCCTCAAGAGAGAAATGTGATTTGGATGTAAATGGCTGCGGTGGCAGGACTATGACAACAGTCCAGATGCAAAGGCAAACACAAGGGCATCCTGTGGAATATTTTGTTCTGGAATGTTTAAGCTCTTGTTTTTTCTTTCACAGCACGACACTTTGACCTTTTAATATGCAGAACTGCCAAATCCATTTTAAATGCAAATTAAAAACAACCTGTTAATGGTGCCAAACTCTGTTTTGCAAAACTGCTTTCGTTTGCAGCCGCTGACATGTTCATTCCACAAATAGGGACGGATTATATATGAGTGCACTTGAGCCGATCATGGGCAAGACACACTCGGCCAACTCTGGCGAGCAGGTGAGGCTTCATACAACCCGGAGTGCGACCGCCTCTCCTCTCCGGTGTCTGCCTGGCCCTGGCGTGAACAGGTGAGTGGCGAGCTAGCAACCCCTGCTCCCACGGCCACCACCTAGACTGCAGCTGTGCCCTGAGGCAGATGGCCCGGCTCAACCACGCCCAGATTCTTGATCTGCAGAAACCACGAAGTAACAAACATGCGTTGACTTAAGTCACTAATTTTGTAGTTACCTTTAAATATTGTGCTTACCTTTAAATATGTAAAATCAATTTTTAATATATATTTTGTTCTAATTAATTAGTATCTAAAACATCCCCGGAGCGTAACAAGTCATTAAGTATGCTTTTTATGTTTCTCTTTCCTCTCACTATGTTGTCAAAATTATCAAATTTTAATGTATGGAATCTTAATATATCACTTTAAAATAATGTTTCCTCTATTCTTAATAGTATTCTAAAATCACTACTTTAAGCTTCATAAAAAGTATTATACTTTAGACAGTAATTTTTTATAAGTTTTACTGAGATGGGAGTTTTTTGTTTGTTTTCTTATTTATTTATTTTGTGCCCATCTTTTTTTTGAATTAGTTTTTCTTTTTTTCAGGAAGAGTTCATGGATGGTGAGCTTCCTTGGCCACCTGAGTGTGTGACTGATGCAGTGCCCAGGACCCTGCATTCAGAGGGTCCCCACACTTATTTTAGTGCTCTGCAGTTGCTGTCTTGAAATTCTTAATACTTTTTGAACAAGGGACTCATTTTCATTTTGCATTGAGCCCCGCAAATTAGGCATGCCATCTTGTCTGGTCTTTGCATGTCCAAGAACATTGTTATTTTGCTCTCACTCTTAAGTAAGGGACAATAAAGGGAATATAGAATTCTAGGGCCAAAATCATTTTCCTTCAGAAAAATTTAGAACTTTGTAGATAGTTCCCATTTGGAAGATGAGCAGTCAGGTGCCAGTCTAATTATTGAAACTTTGTCTCCCTCTGGAAATTTGTAGAATTTTCTCTTTAGCTTTAGTCAAGGTTCCTTGGTGTTCATAAGAGTTTGAAACTTCACTAAGCGACATCTGTGTGTGTGTGTGACCTTTTTCCTCCTATTGCTACTCACTACCTGAGGGCACCTCAAGGAAATTCACTTTTTAAAATGGTTTATTTCCTATCCCTCATTAAAATGAAAAATTTTAAAGTCTCTCTTCCTGGAATGTCTATTAGGTGGAAGATAGATCCAAGAAATCCAACATTGACATCTCTCTTCAGCAGTTTTTCATATTTTCTATCTCTTGGTCATCCGAGGTTTCCTTGCTTTTGCCTTCCAGGTTACACCCCAGGCAAGGCTGCGCCCATCAGCTAAGAGCAGTCAGCCCTCAGGAGAATGGTCAGCGTGGACCAGTCCACCGCCAACGCCAGCAGGAGCTGGTCCTTGCTCTTTGTCTGTGAAGTAAGTGTACCTTTCCCATTGAGTTGTTAAAAGGATTAAATGAAACAATGTTGTGAAGTTCGAATTGTGCAATAAGTGTTCCATAAATCTTACTTGAACAGAATTTAATCACCAAATTCTTAATATTTCAGTTGAAATGCCACCTCATGTTTCAACTTTCCTGATCTCCCAGGCCAGATGCAACCTCCCTCTGCAACAATACAATACGTTTACCTTGCAGTATAGTTAACAAAAGTACACAAAGGAACCCTAGGCAGAAATAGGCTCCCAAATAGCTATGACTCAGTAGAAAGGCATCTACACATTATTCGGTTTCTTTACTAGAGTCTCTGTAGCATGGAATACAGTGCTGCCCTATCAGTTAAAACATTTATTTGAGCACCTTCTATCATAGAACAACTTGTAATCCTCTGAACATACTTAATTCTGCCTTGCTAAGGCACTGGCAGCTTTGTGACGTTGTAATAAAAACTTGGCTGGACAATCTACCTTTGTCATGCCTGTAATTTTCTGCAAAGATTCTGCCCATTCTAACACATGGCAGGCCAACCCTACACCATTATTTATAATAGTATTTGGCAACACTATGAAGAAAGAAATCCAAATGAAAAGAACTCTAAAGGGAGTAAGACCATTTTGATTCCAGTGTCCTGACTGACCACTCATTAGCTGTGTGTTCTTAGGCAAGTCACTTAACCTATCTGGGCTTCATTTTCCTCTTTGGTAAAAGGGACATGGTTTTTGGAGATATCCTTCCCTCACTCTCCCCCAAAATGCATATTACCTTTATGACAAAATCCAAAGTCTTATGATGTACACAGAACAGATAGTAAGGATGAAATAAGAGATTTGTGACACCTTTGGTAAGAGCACAGTGCTTTTCCCTGTTATCATCTACAGAATGACATTGCACTCCAGTCACCTGAGACGACCTTCTTTCCATTCCCCACACGCCAGGCTCCCAATCGCATATGCTCTGCCACCCTCATCATGAGGTCGCTGCTGTTGAACATCCTTTAGCCCCAGTCATTATCAGGGAAGGGAACTGCTGCTTTTCCACAGGAATGGATTTCTTGGAAGATCTGTCTGCAGCTGTTATGGTTAGAGTTGTCATGAAAACATTAAAAGCTCATACTCTTTTTTTTTGAGACAAAGTCTCACTCTGTTGCCCGGGCTAGAGTGCTGAGGCATCCGCCTAGCTCACAGCAACCTCCAACTCCTGGGCTCAAGCGATCCTTCTGCCTCAGCCTCCCAAATAGCTGGGACTACAGGCATGCACCACCATGCCTGGCTAATTTTTTATATATATTTTTTTAATTGGCCAATTAATTTCTATTTTTAGTGGAGACAGGGGTCTCACTCTTGCTCAGGCTGGTTTTGAACTCCTGACCTCAAACAATCCACCCACCTCGGCCTCCCAGAGGTGCTAGGATTATAGGTGTGAGCCACCGCGCCTGGCCAAAGCTCATATTCTTAAATGAACCAGAGTGTTCTGTGTTGTTCCTTGTTGCTCCATCTCTCCCAGCAAACATGTCAGGAATCAGGAAATTCTTACATTTACGTGGGATTCTTATCCACCCAGCAGATTAAAAAGAACGATCTGGAAGTACACTGAGAATGCCCTCGGCTTAAATGCTGTAAATGCTGAGGCGGTGGGGGGGGGGGGTGCCTCTGAGCCTTCCAGAGTCTTCCTGATAACCAGGAAGTGCAGGAGCTTTACCGTACACGCCAGGCTCAGTGCTGTCCATTTTGGGCGCTCAGCCCTTATTCTTTCTTCCTTAGTTCTAGATGCTCTCTGATAGCAGAGCTCGCTCAAGAGGTACACGTGTTGACACCTGGCTTGCTTAATGGTTGGCGCCAGTACCCACAGGTCAAAGATTAATAAACAATGAGAGGCAGATGCCAGAGCAGCAATTTACAGGTCACAAGACAGTGATTCTCAGAATTCCACATCCTACTTCCTCAGTCTCTGGTGGTAAATAAACCCCTTGTTAGTGTTACCTCATTATTTTCAAATGCCTTCTCTCAGCATTGAGGGTGGAGGCAGGGAGGAAATGTATGGGGAGCATCACCTCTCAGGGTTATTTATGGGCTAGTTTTAGTGAACTGCGAACAGCTTTCATCAGCAGTGTGGAAGCTTAAAAACATCCATCACTCAAGATTGTTGCTGACTTCCAGACTCTTTCATCAATCTTATCTTGTAGTTGGTGCCCTGGGGTTTTGAGTGATGCAGAATATTGGGGTACCTGACAATCTGAAGTTGTTAGAACCCTGCTAATTTTCCCAATTGAAGAGAATTAGATTAGAAATTCAAAAATGTAAGCATTTTGCTTTTGTTGGCACAGTAAAAATTTACAGCAGTAGGCCTATTAGATGACAATAAACCAGCGAGGCTGCAACCACAAGCATGAGTGACACAATCCTGGAGAGGACAAAGGTCTCAGGAACGCTGGAATGGTAAAATGTTGCAAGCTTCTGGAGCCCCTGGTGGGCAAGGTAAGCGAGGCCTGTGAGGCCAGCAAAAGCCAAAGATAGAAGGACTTATGAGGAAGCTGTTTTAGAGATGAGACCAGAACGGTGATTTCCAGACAAGTTGTTGACTGCAAACTGTATTTACATTTCAGCTAAGTTTGGGGCGTCATTCTTTAAAGGTAGTGCAAATACCACACTGCTCTTCCTGCATTGGCTGATTCTCATTTACGTTTCTAAAGCGAAATGTCTACAGATTGCTATATACGGTCATAGCAGGCGATGGTAGGGTGAAGTACAGAAAGAGGATGCAAGCATTCTTTCAGCATGGCAAAGCCTCCGTCTAGCCGCGTCTCAAGGGACACTAGAGAAGAAAGATTCTCAAAGTCTGATCCAGTAGTTCTGTTTCCTGTATAGCAGAGTAAGGCCCTACTGGGGACCAACCCACCTGCCACTAACTTTAAAGTGCAGAATATTAAGAAACAACAACCTGAAGACAATAGAGAATGATCACAAGCAAACAGATTCAGGAAGGGAGTGGACACCTGGAATAAGGAACAGATTACAGCTTTTAGCCTGAGGGAAGCTGCAACTCTGTTTGAGGTAGGGAGGAGAGAACTCTTGCTAGAAAACCAGCAGTGCTTCTGGCTTCAAGAACCAGAGGGCAACTACATTACATAGGCATGATTAAACCATAGGCCATTTGTGATCAGCTCAACCAGAGTTCAGGGCAACTACAGCCTCCACAAAATGAAGGGGGAGTCCTGGAAAGGAGAGAGTCAGAGAGGGGAGGCCCAAAGTCTGGATATAAGCTCTGCCCAAATTTCTGCCTGTATGGGGCAGATTCCCAACTAAGAATAAAATAATTAAACTGAGATCTCAGCTGCTGCCAAGAGATAGCATTTGTAGTGTGAGTTCAACTGAATGAACTGCCTGGTAAACAACAGAACAAAAAAATTTCGCACTCCTGTCAGATGTGTTGGGGGGGCGGTGCTTGTTAAAATGCAGATTCCCAGGCCCCACTCACAGGTGTGCAGAATCAGAATCTCTTGGAGGTAGTGCCTCTACCTGAATTTGTATTATACCACGCAGCCTTGATGACTCTGGCACGCTGGAGTTGGAGCCTTGCTGCTCTGAGAGTTGGCACAGTCCACGTCTCATGCTCAGATGTTTGCTGAAACAGGCTGCACTTGAGGGCGTGGTGTTCTGTCTTGGGCTGCCAAAGAAGATGTGTCAGCTTCGGGCATCTTCGGTGCTGGCCAAGTGAAGCTGAGAGGTCATTCCACCACACAGAGGAGATGCTCCACTCCTTTCAGATCATCACTGAAAACTCTTTGAGACAGGGCAGTTGTCCCTCAGTGGTCTTCTGCAGGTCAGCACGAGAATCAAGCCCTTTCGTGGTGTCATCCTTAATGTTGGGCCTCCCTCCTCTGCCATCTTTTACTCTCCATATCCCCTACCTGGTGCCCCTCTGTGATATTGTGAAATATATATTTGTTCTTTGACCCTATTTCCTGGCACACAACTTAAAATCCTTGGAATCTCCCAAGTGATGTCATTTTGTGTGCCGATGATTGACTGATAGTGTCAGGATGGGGCTGGCCACTGGACAGACAAAGGCAGGATTAGAGGGTTGGGACTTTCAGCCCCACCTCCCAACCTCCAGGGAGGGGAGAGGGTCTAAAGGTTGAGCTGATCACGAATGGCCAATGGTTTAATCGTGCCTATGTGATGAAGTCTCCATAAAAGGCCAAAGGACAGGGTTCAGAGAACTTCCGGATAGCTGAACACAGGGAGGTTCTTGGAGGATGGCGCCCTGGGTAGGGCATGGAAGCTCCTCGCTCTTCCTCCATACCTTGCCCTACACCTCTCTCCATCTGTATGCTTTGTAATATCCTTTATAGTAAACCAGTAAATGTGTTTCCCTGAGTTCTGTGATTTGCTCCAGCAAATTAATCAAACTCAAAGAGAGAGTCTTGGGAACCCCACTTTGAAGTCTGTCTGTCAGCAGTTCCGGAGGCCTGGATGTGCGACTGGTGTCTGAAGTCAGGGGCAGTCTCAGGGACTGAGCCCTCACTCACCTGATGCTATCTCAAGGTAGTATCAGAATTGAATTGGAGGGCACTCATTTGGTGTCTGCTGCAGAATTGCTTGCTTGCTTGCTGGTGGGGAAAAATCCCCACATATTTTGGGGTCACAGAAGTTTTTGTGTTGATTGTCGTTGTGTTGGTATAACAGCAGAGGGAAAACACAGTTTGGGTTTTTTCCAAACACCCTCCCATCCCATGGAAAACAGCATTTTCAAGTCTTGAACAGATATATGTTGAAGATCTTTTGGGCCTTTTGTAAGTCCCAACAGAAATACAGTAAGCTGGTTGGCACAGGAAGTGAAATACTAGTTGTTCATGTCTGGCAATCTGGTCTCAACATTTAGCTGTTTCCATTGCTGTAACTTCCAACTATAAAAACATTCAGAGGCAAAAAACTAGGAAACAGCTTATAATGAACATAACAACAATGTACTTATCCCCTATCCTGGTCACTGTAATTAATATGTCTAATCCTACCAAGGAGGAAACAGACCAGTCATTCAGCTTTCCATGCCTGTCCCCATGACAAGGGTCCAGAACCACATAGGGTAGCAAATCAGCCTCCACATCTGTCAGTCAGATGACCCTTCCCTCAAATTAGTATAGTATTTTAATTAAAAAGTAGGCTAGGGTTATTCTAAATTTTCAAATAATTAATAGGTACTTCATGGAAACCTTTTAAGCCTTAAGTGAAATATATAGAAACTTTTTAAAGGATTGAAGTATATGGTAAAATAAAATGCCTTACCTGTGTCACTTAGAAAACTCCTTGATAAGAATGTTTCTAATATTTAAATCTGGGAGCTAATCTAAGTGATCCTAAATCCAGGCTACTGCCAGAAAACAGGCAAACAAATTCTAACTAGTTCTAACTTAATACAACATTAAAAAAAATTTTTTTTAAGGAGAATTTTTAGAGAAAATAGTAGGAGGGATATGGTAGTGCATGGATGAGGGAGAGAGAAAGAGAAGTAGGGCTTAATAGATTTACAGAAGTACACATTCTAATTCAGGTGCCCCTTTCAGTGAGTTTAAGCAAAAGGACAAATAAAAAGGGCAGTTTTGTGTTGGGACTGTTTCTTAGGACAACTGGGACAGACCAGTTCTATCTTTATAGCTCAATTTCTAATAGTTAAGTTACTGAGACTTACAGCCTTTTCCACACATTGAACATCCATCCCTCTTCCCCTAATCCAGATCTGCACATCCACACACAGACAACAGCACAGCCAGTAAGACCCTTTAGTTATTTTCTTACTTATTTCATACTAACCAAGAGCTTTTCCATATTTTATATGGTTTTTATTAAAGCAATGAATGCAAAAGAATCCAAAGTTTACAAAAGCATGTACAACAGAAAGAACTGCCCCTTTCCAAAGATAACCAGTTAACAAAATCATGTATTTATCCTCCCCCAAATGTCTATACATATGTGTAACTACATCTTTATATAACTTCACATGCTATTCTGTATGCATGTATATATTTACATGTGTATACATACATGAATATTCTGCATTTTGGCTTTTCATTAAAAATATTTTGGAAATACTCCAGTGTATGAATGTAGCATAATTTAATCAGTCATATGTTTGATTGCAGACTCTCAATATTACAATGTCACAATGAACATTTTATAGGTGTCTTTGCATATTGGTGCTGGTATATGTGTGGGATAGAAACTTGGAAACAAAATCGTGGAGCACTTAAAATTTTGCCATATACAGCATTGCTAATGACTTGTCAAAGGGGTTGTACCTAGTACAATCTACCAATGGTATATGAGAGTTCCCATTTGCCCTTAGCCTTTAATACATCACCCCAACTGTGCTCTCCTGTGCCACACTTTCCCCCTCTTTCTGCAGGGTATATATCCCTCCAGCTCCTACATACTTTTTGCTTTTTCTTTATTTAAGTTGTCTATAATGGCATTCTCCAATCTCTCTCTTCTTATTCTCTTAAATTTCTATTACAGTAATCCTTAAACATGCATAACAGCAGAGGAAATAGAATAAAGCCTACATAAGCCCCATTATGTCTATAACCTAGCATCAACATAACATTCTGCTCATTTTATCTAGTACCTGCCCATTGCCTTTTTTCCTCTGGAGTATTTTCAGGTAAATCCCAGTTCTGATTTCAACCACCAATACTTCAGTATGTATCTCTGATAAGAGCTTTAAAAAAAATAGTCACTATACTATTATTTCACCCAACAAAATAATTCCTTAATATCATCTGATACCCAGTCCATCTTAATCTTTTCTCAAATTGTTTCAAAAATGTCTTTTAGGCCGGGCGCGGTGGCTCACGCCTGTAATCCTAGCTCTCTGGGAGGCCGAGGTGGGCGGATCGTTTGAGCTCAGGAGTTCGAGACCAGCCTGAGCAAGAGCGAGACCCCATCTCTACTATAAATAGAAATAAATTAATTGGCCAACTAATATATATAGAAAAAATGAGCCGGGCATGGTGGCGCATGCCTGTAGTCCCAGCTACTCGGGAGGCTGAGGCAGGAGGATTGCTTGAGCCCAGGAGTTTGAGGTTGCTATGAGCTGGGCTGAC